>JAFMTC010014758.1:0-20535 GCA_018845635.1 Nicrophorus orbicollis | reverse complement strand
TTGCGAATTTCAACTTTACAACAAAATCGGTGTTTGAATTTCAACTTTACAACAAAACCGGTGTTTGAATTTCAACTTTACAACAAAAATCTGGTTTGCGAATTTCAACTTTACAACAAAACCGGTTTTTGAATGTCATCTTTGCTTTGCTTTTGAAAAGCAGCAAACACTAGTTGCAGGCAGTACTTTCTAAGATTGAAGATTCTTTTGAAAATCTTTTGTCAAGAACGTGTTGCAGTTTATGGAATGCTACCTGACTATTGTTGGCCGGATTTTTACGTTTTGTTCAAAATATTTGTCTATTTTCTACCATCTGTTCATTAAAACACGTAAAGTAAAGTACAAATACTTGATTTTGTTTCGAATAACAAGTGAAAGTATGACATTAACAATTGTTGACAAGATTTTTGTTACGTTTTATTCAAAATAGTTATCTATATTCTGCCATCTATTGATCAAATACTTAATTATTATTTCGAATAACAAGTGAACGTTAATGACATTATGACATTAACAATGATTGGCAAGATTTTTGTTACGTTTTATACAAAATACTTATCTATTGATTAAAACGGAAAGAAAAGTACGAATACCCGATTATTGTTTCAAATAACAAGTGAAAAGCATGACTACCTGACTATTATTGGCCGGATTTTTACGTTTTGTTCAAAATATTTGTCTATTTTCTACCATCTGTTGATTAAAACACGTAAAGGAAAGTACGAATACTTGATTATTGTTTCCAATAACAAGTGAAAGTATGACATTAACAATTATTGGCAACATTTTTGTTACGTTTTATTCAAAATACTTATCTATTGATTAAAACGGAAAGAAAAGTACGAATACCCGATTATTGTTTCGAATAACAAGTGAAAAGCATAACATAAACAATTATTGGCAAGATTTTGTTAGGTTTTGTTCAACATAGTTATCTATTTTCTGACAACTATTGATTAAAACTTAAAATAAGATACAAATACTTGAATCGAATAACAAGTGAAAAGTATGACATTATCAATTACTGACAAGATTTTGTTACGTTTAACTATTTTCTGACATCTATTGATTCAAATGTAAAGTACAAATACGAATACTTGATTATTGTTTCGAATAACAAGTGAAAGCCATGGCATTAACCGTGGTAAATCCGTTTGTTGAGAGAAGAAAAAAAGGGAGTCATTCTTTCAATTCTTGCTACAAACCAGATGAGAAGAACTAGAAAATAAAAATGTTCCCTTTGCGTGGGCACCCGTGCGATGCACATTTTCGAGCCGCCCTTTGCGCCGTAATAAAATAAACTTCCACCTATTTTCTTCCTTCTGCTCCCTTCTGCAAGGAGAACCCAAATATACATTCCTCTTTTCCTCTCCGCCTTCATTTTTTCTTCTCTTCCTGACCCACTCTCCGATATTATATAAATACCCTCGTTTTAATTACGCACTAATTTAGTTTCTTCTCGCAGA
The DNA here is from genome assembly GCA_018845635.1 of Nicrophorus orbicollis. NCBI lineage: Eukaryota > Metazoa > Arthropoda > Insecta > Coleoptera > Silphidae > Nicrophorus > Nicrophorus orbicollis. Next base: position 19,069 of record JAFMTC010014758.1, on the reverse strand, counting down.
CGCGGGCCCCGGTTTAATTAAATCACGGAAACACAAACCCTCATCCTTTGTGCACTCGTTTTTTTTCTTTCTTTCTTTCTTCTTCATCCCTTTCGGCCGCCTTCGTACGTTTCGTTCCAAACACCGAACACGGCCTTTCAAAGAACGAAAGAGAAGAATAAGAAAAAAAAAACAAAAGCAACCCCTAATTAGATCACAACCGATGGGGGGCGAAAACGCATTGTTCTTAACTGTGGAAAGGTGCGTATCGATCAAATTGCGTTGTTTGATTGTTTTTTTTATTGCGGGACAGTTTCTGCACGTTTTTCGGTTGCATTACTTTTTTTATGCTCACGTTTTTTGTTTTTGCTGCGTTACGTAAATACACACAATACGGCCAACGAGTGTTTTATGGGCAGTTTTCGCTGACACAATCTCGATAATAATGACTGCATGTTTCGATAAATACGGGCCACAGCCGTACCCGACTCGCGTCAACAAAAATATATAAAACAAAAGAAACAAACGAAATGCCTATCACATCATTTTTGTTTTTTTCGTTTTTGTTTTCGTTTCAAATCAATACGCAACTATTATGTATTTCGTTTTCATTTTACCGTTACCATTCAATTTGTTCACTAATTAGATTTCTTAATTATTCACTAATACTAGTTATCATTGAGTATAAGCAAAAAATCTCGAGAAACAAATTGTTATTCAAGAAAAGATATCATTATTCAAGAAAATGAAAGCTTTTCTAATTACCTTTCACTTCTTGTCGCATTGTTTTGTATACTTAGTAATTCCAACTTTACTTAATCATTCGCTTAATTATGATGTAGTTATTTATGCTCACGTCCAAATTAAACGCATCAGACTGATGGCATTGAACACAAAATCAATATATCAAATAAATTACTCCGAAGTCTAGACTCGAACAGCTGTATATCCGTACACCGAAGCCTACTTAATCCTCACTTCTTGCATAGAATTCATCACTCAATTTCCCATTCGTAAATTAGATTAGATTCATTCAAAAAAAAGTGATAATAATTGATGTTTTAATATGTAAAAGCCCGTCTTTTACAATGAAAATAATAATTATTAAACACGCCTTGAAATGCAGCGGAAAGGAAACTGGAAGTGGTCAATCCTAAGAAAAAATCTTGGGTCCAGTAACAGAAAATAGGGATTATTTGTACAACTTTACATTATTTACAGCCATATAACAAGAATGGACCCAATTTTCTACAAAAGGAAACCAAGGGTGCTGGGTGCACCGAGGTAGACAAGGATTTGTAAGAAGTGGGAGTTACAAGCAGCGATATCTGGGAACGTGTCCCAGGAAAAATTAACAACGCACAGATGTTTCCAATGAAAGCCTAATCCTCCAACAGGTAAGAAGATGTTTGAAGAAAGGAAGCGACGGTATCAATAACTAAGTTCGATGCAACAAAAAAAAACAGTTGAAATGTTTCCTTGATGGCCGCATCTAAAGTTGAACAGAAAACACGACTTAATAATTACTATTTCTATTTACACAACTAATAGTGCAGAAACTACAAACTTACTGCAGCAGTAACACTTAATTGTATTGAATTTGTAGCTTTCGTTGCAATAAATTTCATAATTAAAAAATCCATATTCGTTGTTGTTTTTCTTTCAACTTACTGTTTCGTGTTGTAGTTTTACGCTTGCACGCTTTTATTTTCGTCGAACGAAACAAACGCGTTAGAGGTGCATGTGTTCTGGTATATATAAAATATTACTCACCTTTCCTGAGTGCTTTTTGACTAATGGAAATCCAAACCAAAGCGATAAAAAAATATTGGATTGTTTAATAGAAGATGCGCTGCTGCTGCTGCTGCAAACATCACCTTTCACAAACTGAAACTACATATTCCATACACAAAGTGTAAAGCTGAATATTACGCATTATATTAATGAAGTAGACTAAATAGGAATGTTAAAGCAGACAAACCAAATGTTGTTATCGCTTTGTCAACTACTTTAATTATAATCAATTTTAGAGTCTAATCAACTTGTAACATCATAATTTCTGCTCTTTGACAGACGGAAATCTTAACAAGCGAGAATCTGGTTTCCTTTGCGAAACTCAAGGATTTACGAAAACTCGCAAGATATCGGATTCAGATTGGTTTGTCTCATTGAAATTGAGTGAAAGATCTAAAGTTACTGCATGCCACAGTTGTGGAAGTAGTGCGCGAAAAGTTTCTTTCGCTCCTCATCCGTCCACCTACCTGCACATCTCCCGATCCTCCCTACACTCTCTTGAAGTAATTGATCCTGCTTTGTCCCAGAGGGTGAGTGTGCATTTACCTACCGAAATTCGAGATCCAAAGAGATTCGCGCTTCTTGAAAATTCGCATATTCGGTTCTGCGGGATGCTGGGAAGGTTGGTGGTGGAGGCGGCGGAGCCATTATCTTTATTGTTCGGCCCCGCTGACAGATAAATAACAGTGTTCGTGACAGTTCAATGGCGGGGCCCTATGAATATATTAGCGGGATACGTCAATTACCGTTGGGGGGGTGCGATGACGTTCCACCGCCTCCTGCTCAACCGCCGCCGCCGACGCCGCAGCTTCATCATCAAATTACAGGTAGATATCGCGATTAATTAATTACTCCCAAAAACCGGTATTAACCTGAAACGAAGAGAACAATTCATTGTTTGGAACTTCAGCTGTTATTCCGATAGTAATTTTTGTTTAAATTAATTAATAATATAACTGTTTGTTTTTAGGGTGAGAAAGTGTAATTAAGTTGCACCGTGAATTGTGTTTAATATTCATTTAGATGCGCGCGAGGATAAGACATTTTTCTCATTAACTTTTCGCCTTTTCCGCGGCCGCCCGCAACGCACCCTAATTACAATATATTTATATTTTACATCTTATCCACCTCGTTACATCTCCCCACTTTCCTAAGCTTCTTCCCTTCCCTTTCATAAGCAAAGTACCATCACTGTGAACGCTAATTAAATTATAATGTACAGAGAATCTTAAACGAAATGAAACTTACTACACACTTTTAATAACTCATCTACTCGCTTGAATTAATTGCAACAAAATTCACTCACGTAACGAGTAATGAAGGGAAGAAAAGTCTAGTTTTTTTTCTAATATAATTAAAAATCTTTGTTATGTAATATCAAGCGAGCCTTTTAGTCTTTAGTCTTTGAACGACCGTTTTCGAAGAACCGTCTTAACCAGTAACTTAAGAGAAGAATGTAACTCTTAGTTAATAAAATAGGAGATCAACACCTATATAGTTGACTTCTCCATAAAAACTGTACAATAAAACTTAGAATATTCGTATTTGATATTCATAAACCCCTCAAAGGCTCCACAAGGACGTAACCACGAGAAAATCCACGGTGTCCAGAGATTTTTAATCCCGGGACACGACATCTTCTTTGGCGATGTTTTCTAAACATTTGCTTCAAAATCAAGTAGCTGCAGGTGGATCACAATCGATGTGAAAGCTTGTGGAAGATCACAACAAAGAACGTAATGAGTTGCATTGTGTAAAAGTAATTAGGTTTGCATTATAAATAATAAATTAATTACCTGTTTCCCCAAAATCGAATTCTCCTCCTACGTCAGTTCATTCTAAGATAGAGGAAAACATTAATGTTTTAATCATTTTCTGTTGTACTTACATTCTTTTCGAGTTGTTTTATGCAGGCGTCATTTGTTTATATGGGGACAATTGTTTTACTATACGAGTTGTTGTGGCTCCACTGGGTTTGGGACGCCATCTGAACAACATGAAGTTGGCAGAGAGTAGAAGAAGTGACAGGTAAGAGTTGTAATCAAAGAGTTGATTAAGGTATTAATCCAAAATTTGTCTTTGTTTTTCCACCACAACATTTGGTTCTTCGAACAGGATTCAAGTACCTAAATTAAGAATGTTGTGAGTGGTGAAAGTTCGAGAGTTAATAAGAAGAAAAAAAGTAATTCGTGCAGAAACTGAGGTTAGGATTCAAGATTTGGTGTAACATTTTCTATTTATCTACGCAACTTGAGCAAACTTGAGTTATGTATGTTATAAACTTTTATAACTTTAATACTCAAATATATCGTTTGGTGGTTGCCTAGATTAATTCAACGAGAATGTGAGGTTAGGTATGAAAACATATTTCAGTTGCCTACACAATATGTCAGATGCTAACTTTATTGAGTATTTGAATTATTTTATGATGAAAAGGATGAGCCCCCAGCATGTTGAAAAAATATGGAAGATTTAAGAAATACCCGAAGGAGTCTTGTTCGAGAAACTTGCTGAAAGGCTAGAGGATGATTACGAGGCAAGCTACGAAGACAAGAACCAAAATGTGGTTCGAAGGATTGGAACAAAATCATTTGGACGTAGCAGTGGAAACAGAAGAGTTAACGGATATCTACTTCCTTCAATCTTCCTCATTTGGCCTGCAACCGTGCCATTCGCTGCTTTCCTACTGATGTCCCAGATCAATGGAAGATCCTTTGGCATCTTTACTCTTGCAAAGCCAAATATTATAACATTAATGTATATCTCATGGAATAGAAATTATACTTCCAGTACAACAAAGCTGAGAATGTATCGATCTGAAAAGGAGGAAGATGAGGAGACTTAAATTGATAATGATATTGCTGAGGTACGGGATGAGCATGAAATGTGCGTAAAGTTATTAGTATTTAAAACTATTTTCTTAATTCGTATTGTAATAGACTCAACATAGCTGAGAATGTATCGATCTGAAAAGGAGGAAGACGAGGAGACTCAAATTGATAATGATGTTTCTGAGGTACAGGATGAGCATGAAATGTGCGTAATTTTATTATTACTTAAAACTATTTTCTTAATTCATATAGTAATAGACTTAATCGAATGATTTATGTATAAAAGTTTGTCGGTTCAAAAAACATTAATTGATAATTTAATTAATAACAAAGTTATTGTGATTGTTCTAAACAAATTTTCATATTATTTAATACAAATTTGTACAAAATATTGATATGATGATACCAATCATATGATGATACAATTTACCAATGGATCTTACTGAAAATGATCTGCACTTTAATTTCAAATGAATTAAGTTTAAAGTCGTTTACGTTTTCATTAAGAGGATTAAGCTTAAATTAAGTACAATTGGTTCTATGAATTCTAATTACGGTATGAAGATTATGAGGTAATTTGGGAAATAATGTAATTTGAAAATGCAGATGCTTGATGATTAACTGCAATCATTTGTAAATTGTATATAAATGCAATTACGAATAAATCATGTGGATTGCAACGATCCACGTAGATCTGCATTTATGATGTATATAGGGAAGTTATGTCATGCCGACGGTGCATTTTCTTTCGTGTATTAATTGGTGAGCACACGACACGACACGGGATTGCGTGACATCCTTTCTTGTGTCTCTCTCACTCACACTTACACTCCTTCGTCCAGGCAATAAATAATAATAAAAGGGGGTTTATCCTTTAGGTCTCATTACATGTAACCACAATGTCGCATGTTTATTGCCGAGCGTACACAGAAAATGCATTTGCATAGACCGACAACTTGGTGTAAATACTGAAATAACAATACAAACGTGTATGCAAAAGAAAAAGTTAGCGGGAACATTAAATACGTCCTGCTGTTATCCACCATCTCCCGGACAATTACTCAATCGAGCGATTGCGTTCCAACGGAAACAATATACCAAATACCTCTTTTTACACGTTTATATCAAAGATAATTTCTGCAGAAAACATATTGTTTATGCCGTAAATTGTTTGGCTCAATTACATCTAATGAAACTTTGGCAACTGAAAACAGATTTTTATTACATGTGGTGGAAAAACCGTTACACCGACCGTTGCAATAGAGTTTAGTTCAGCTGGTGAAAGCTGAATACTACTGAAAAGAAAAGTGCACCCACAAATACTTGGAAGTATAATAATAGGTTTGTAGGTTTCTTTTAGAAAGTATTTTCAGTGAAATCTAAAAGCTCAGGTAACAATAATCTACCTAATATTTAATAAGTAATTTATAAATCCTTACTATACATAATGAAAACTAACTAACATTGGTGAATAATTTATTACAAGAACAACATGAACATATAATTACTTTTAAGATATAATTAATATATGTATATAAGTCACACACACAGCACTGAAATACACGTTTTGCTTATTAACTTTTGTTCAAAAAAAAAGTCTCTCAAATCAACTACGATAACTATTGAAGGAAGAAATTTGAAAAACTAATGAGATATATAATACAATTTTATTTATTTATATCCTTTTTTAAATTTTCAAAATAATGAAGTTGATTAAAACAATCTCTCATGGAGACACAGCTGGTGTCAATAATGCTACACATGTATTTCAAGTCTTCCACGAACGGAGAGTCATTGATTGCACCAAAATCTAAAGCGTTCTCCGAATTATTTATATAACTTGCCACGGGCTTGAACCTGTAGTTCACGATCAGATCCAGTCCGTCCATCCATCTTTTAGCGGAATGTCTAATTGCAACGCACTCTACGTTGCTCCATTCGGAAATTTGATCGAAGCATTCCACAATATTCCTATGTATTTGTTTACAAGAATCCATCAATGCCTTACGATATTTCTCATCGTCTTCAGGCTTGTATACAACGTCGGTGGTCTGATTCTCGTACTCTTCTTTGGCATATTTTCTCCTCTCCGCGATGAATATGACCATTTCCCTCAAAGCTGAGGCACTCTCACTTAAAGCCTTAATACTAGCTACTGGCGTCATTCTGGTGTCGATGCAAAATTGGAACTGAGCTGCTGAAACGAAAGACCTCCACTACCTAGATCAAAAGGTTAATATTCTTAGAAGTTCGAAAAGGGAGGAGTTATCTTAACTGTACAGCAGGTAGTTGCTTCTGAAACATAAAGTCGAGACATGTTTTCAGCTCGCATTTTTTCATAACACCAAAGAGAAAATAATTGCAGTTTTCCAAGATAATTTTCTTAATATTTAAAAAAATAGTGTAAACAACAGTGTATATAACATTTAAATAGGATACAGATGTTCAAACAATGAAACAAGAAGGCTTGGAACGAGATTTCATAAACTTTTCTATAAATCACTACTTTTTTGTTTATGCATTGTTTCATCAATCATAAACCAATAAACGAAACCTGTTGTTTTGAGTGCATGATCATTTAGTGCGTTTCAAACAGCAATGTTAATACTTAATTATGGGTCAGAAAGACCTATCATTTGTAGCCATAGCATTATAAGTTATTGTTCTTTCTTTATATTTCATTATCACTGCTCTATTAAGTTTATATTGCTTTGAAGTTGTTGCAACAAATGTTAAGAACAATAATATTGTTTGAACATTTTCTTGCATCTATTTATGACTGTTGCAATATATATAATTATGAAAATAAACATTTTGATAATGTAATCAATATTTAAGCATATCAAAGGTGTGTAACACAAATTTGAAAAGTTAAATAATTCCATTATTTTTCAATAAAATCCAAAACAATACGTGCTTAAATGTGACTTGGAAATGGGTGAGGTTTATTGCATGAAGAATATAAAATTGAAAAAACTAATCCAACTATTAATAGAATGTAATTTTATTGAAAGGAATTGTACATTTTCAATGTAAGATTCTCGTTTAATATTACTTAACACAGTAAAACAGCAGCGTTCAATGAATTAGTCGTTTTGCTTATACACTTTTGATGAAAGAAATTGTGAATATATTGAAATGCTGCAATATTTTTGAGTAAATTTTCAATAGTTCTTTGTAATAGTTGTTTGCAATGCTTTTCATTGTGATTGAAGTATCAATATCATAATGTCTGATATGTATTATCATGATTTACCACAAATTTTATCATCTTCATATAGTGATATCATTCATGATTCAATACCAATGTTTAGTAGATGAGAAACCGAATTTCATCAATTCTGTTGATCAACTCATTGATAACAGTAAAATAACAAATAGACTTACTTTTATCAACTTGGTGTTGTGTGTCATCAAATTTACTTGGTGTTCATTCTGATTTGACTGTAAATAAAAATACGGTTATTGTATGAAATTTCTTTATTTGTTTCTCTTTTTTATCTATTACATTATATACATAATTTTGTAGCAAAAATTTGCCAGGTAAATAATAAAATGCAAGACAATACCTAAGTGTGCCTTGGAAATATAAAAATAGGTTAAAGTTTGTATTGTGATTAAGGAAAAGGATATGCTACGATAATTATTGAATAAAGAAGTTAAAACCAGAAAAACTGTCAATCAACGGTCTACGGACAGTTGAATGTCATGTTATTTAATCACATATAAAATTCTCTAAATTATCAGGTCGAACCAGTAGAGATAACATACTTGTACAGTTGTGTCTAAGTATGCTGCACAAGCATTTTAATGATGTGACGATGTAATTACCATTTGTTTCACCTAAATTTAAAACGTTCTCCGATTTCCGCATATAGTTCACAATGGGTGAGAACTTCTGGGCCACGATCCTATTGAGCACGTCCTTCCATCTTTTCGCGCAATATTTAATTCCAGGGCTCTCCGCGTTGCCCCACGCGGAAAGCTGTGTAAAGCAGTGCTGAATATTCGTGTAAATAGTTTTACACGATTTCAGCAATTCCTCACGATCTTCCTCGTCGTCTTCGGGGTTGTGGTGATTCGCTGTGGGTCCATTCTGGCGCGCTCTTCTTTCAGCTTTCCTCCTCTCCACCATGCTTAAGAGCATCGTCTTCAAAGCGGTAGCACTCTCATATAAAGCTATAACACTGTCTATTGGCGACATTCTGGCGTCGAAGCAAAATATGAACTGAGCTGCTGAAACGAAAGACCTCCACCACCTAGATAAAAAAAGAGTATTCGTAGAGGTACGAAAAGGAAGGAGTTATCTGTAGTTGCTTTTGAAACATAGAGTTAAGACATATTTACAACTGGCACTTTATGATAATACCAACTTAATTTGAAATGAAAATACAAGCGATGATTATCGAATGACTAATTATCAATATAAGTTTACTTTAAAGGTAGAAGCACGACCTCTTCAAACACGAATATCAACTATCTTGTTTCTTTTTTTTTGGTCTTTTTGCACCGATATCTGCAATCTATCCAAATCGGACATTCAGCAAATCACCACGTCGTTGCAGACTGTTGCCCATTGACAACTAATTCATTTTGATGGCTGCAAATATTTGGAGGTCCCAGGGTTTGAACCCGGGACCCAAAATTTAGCGGACGACAACTCACGCCATTCGGCTATGAGTCGCCTGAGATCTTGTTTCGAAGCACAAAAGTTGATATTTTGACACCTTAATATTCTTGGGAGTGCGAAAAGGAAAACATTAATGAGGAGTTAAGCTCTCCAACTTTAATTGCTTTCTATACAACATATGTCTGTTACGATGTTTTCAAAGGATACAATTTGTTAGACATTTCTGCTTCGTTACTATTTTCGTGAATTAATAACTAATTACTTAATAACGTGTGAAACTGTTGAGGGAGTCACAACAACATGCATTATTATCAATTCATTTTAATGTTTTGAAGATAAACATATGCAAATTTCTTCTTCAGCAGGGCAACTTTTGGACGAATGGTTAAGGGTCCCTGCATCATAAAAATCTGGCGCGAAATGTTGCTGGTTCAAATCCTGACCGATTTACCGGTCAGCAAAGTAAGGCTGATGAGAACCCAATAGGTGCCAGAAATAAGGCTGGTAGTATATTTGTAGTAACCATTCGAAATATATATCCAGAAAGTTTTTTTTTATTTATAAAGCTTTACCAATTTTATGCATACAATTAATATTATGTAATATAAATGTTATTTTTCGTACATTTTAGAATAATTAATTAGACGATATTTGGCTTCGTCAATATGCGTGCATTCTGATCCACTTGCTGAATTGATCCACCTTCGTGTAATAAGCCGGCAATCCTTGATTTCCGCATCCTATTCCTTGAGACACTATACCCACGGCAGTCCACTGACCAGTCTCAACATCCCTGAACATCAATGGTCCTCCGCTGTCGCCCTTGCAAGAGTCCATCAGCTTCTTACCACCTGCGCAAATCAGCGTATTCTGACTGTATCGGTACTTCCAGTGGCATATTTCATTCTTGACGATGGGCACCTGAACTTTCAGCTTCACTATGCTGTTCATACCACTCTCAGTTTCTCCCCATCCGGCGACGATATAGGTAGTATTCGGTTTCAACTGCTTCTCGTCCATCGGTATACAAATCGGACTCACAAATTCTGCAAAAATATCATCATCATAAGCAAATGTCAGCAATTGACCTGTGAAGATTTCTGTACTCGAGTATGTGATGTCTCTGTCCAGCCTGATCAACGCAATGTCGTTCTTTAAGCCCCCGAATCCGGTATGCGGTGTTATCCTCTCAAAGCCCACGTTCAACACGGGATCGCTGCATGCTATTCCATTCTCTTGCATGATGCAGTCGGTCGAAGACGAAGTGTTCCATTCACCAAGTCGAATATTCACACTGCAATATTAATGTTAATCTTATAGTAAATCAAGTTTGAAAACTTGCTGAAATGAATAAACAAATTTGTAGATCTATCAAGGATCTTTATCAATTGTTCTTTAATGCGATTGAGGTTCCAAATGATTCATTTAGGTATCAACAGTCAACATTCGAACCGGATCTCAACATTCAACTGAGAAGAAGTTTACACATCTGGAGTATCAAAAGTACGTATTGAAAGTGAGTGCCGACGAAATTGTGAACTTACAGTTTGTAATCAGACAATTTTGTTCCAGTAACGCAGTGGGCTGCTGTCAGGATGTGCCTCTTTCCGATGAGACTTCCCCCGCACAAGAATTTGCGTCTTCCGCTCGGGAAATGCCGGTATTCTAGCAATGCCATCCATGGGAACTCTCCTAGACCTGTCTCGCTACCACCCAGTATCCTGAAATCGGGACTCTGCAACGTGAACCGCAATTAATTTGCTGTGAATTGAAGGGGGCAAAGAGAAAACCATGTAGCCGCAATCCTTGTTTTCCGCGATCAAATCGTTCCCCTCCGGAACGTTTTGCCTCGGCTCATCCATCGGTTTCTTCTCTTTGAAGTCGGTATCCGAACCGCAGCATACGAAAACGTTGTGTCGCGTTTTCCTGCAAACCGACTGTTCCAGGAATCGGAACGCATCAGGATCTCCGCTCTTCCCGGATTCGTACAGCTTCGGACAATTGTAGATGGAAATGCATTTGGCCACCTCACCGTTCGGTGTCCTGCAGGATTCTGTTCCAGAAGAAAGGTTTTTAAAAATCTCACTTTGCGCCGAGGCGCAACAGACGAAACACAGCGCTAATAGGTATGTAATTCGACCCATCGTGGAACTAGTTCAGCTGAGGTCTTCGGAACACTTATATAGAGATAGTTTTTCACCGCAAATGCGTCGTACAATGAAGAAATTGAAAGAAAATTGCGGTTACCTTACTCATACAATCGAATATACGTCAAACGCTTCCGGATTCCGTTGCTAATTACTTGCTTTTAATGCTAATTTAAGTGTAGTTTATTAACTCTATTTCAGGATGTGCAATACTAATTTGGATGAGTAGACTGATAAAGGAGTTTACTTGTAAATTATGATTCATGAATTGCATTATTTCAGTTAAGTCCAGACGCGACAATTTCCTGCAAGCAATTCCATGATTTCAACATCTTTATTGGGTCGAATAATTGTTTATTTGCGCTGAAACTTATGGTATTACAGACTTGAACCTTCCTGAAATTCAAATTAGCAGCGAGGATAGTAAACAAATTGTGTTGAGAATTGGTAAAATCTAAAAATTTATTAATTTTTATATCGTTGATGTTTCGAGGGTAAACATTGTCCACAAATAATGTATAACTTTGTACAAAACACGTTTTTTGTTGTCGTTGCAACCTAAATACCACAATAATATCATCGAATCTGGAAAACTGATGAATTTTGAAATGTTGCAATTGATAATTTTGTTGTTCAAAACAGTATTATTCGAAATCGCAATAGTTCATCAAATAAATTAATTTAAAGAAAAGAAACAAATCGAAATACAAAAAAACAAAGCAAAAACAAACAATGGACTGCAATATGGTTATGTGTATAAGATTCATGTTGTTGACGAAATATACAAATTATATTTCAAGTGTTAAGTTAAATACTGGTTCATTTTCGCGAGGCACGTATTGAACAGTTTGAACATTGTGTTTAGGGATTCGAGGACCTTCCTTTTCTCTTCGTTTATAACGTAGTCCGGATTCCTCAAGCACCTGATTATCGGCATGATCTGACATTTGACGATCGTCTGGAGGCCCGTCCGCCATTTCATGTACCGCATCATCACATCGTCGTCCATGTTCTCGTCCATCAGCCACACGTCCGATTGCCGAAGGAAGTTTTTGATGATCTCGATCAGCTGAACGCACATGTCCAGCAGTCTCCAACGGGACTCTTCCTCCTTCTCCGTTGCATCCACCGTGCATATCGTCACGTTCCTCGAATTCTTCTTTTGCGTCGCTTCAATTATAACCGTCTTCATTGTCTTGTGTTTGTGCATTGCGACCAAGCAAACTGTCAAACTGCAATAAACCAAACCCAAATCCACACTGCCGTACGTGTCGTTCTCTGGTCTACAAAAACTTGGACCAGATAACAAAATTCAAAATCGTTCCTTCTTTCTATTCGAACTGAAGACTAGTTTTTAGCTAGTTTTAGAAGCAAATCCAAGAATTTAGTCTTTGTAATACAATTTAGAATCATTTCATTATCTATAAATGAATGTTTATTGTAAACGCCAATGTTTACATCAAAAGTAACAAATTCTTATTTTATCAACCCAAAGGTCCTTAACAAACCTATTCAAACATCAAAATCTTTACACGAAAGAAAAAACCATCAGTTCATTAAATACATTTGATCAACATATTTTTTATACAAGAACTTCTTGCAAATTCATCCATAATAGGTTGAAGGGTGATCTGTTTAGGGTTTGACCGAGTTTTTATGAAGTGTCCGGTTAATTGTCGATGTGTTTTAGGGGGCGAGAAGGGGGAGGGTTCCGTGAACGTCGTACGAGTTAAAGGGAGGAGAGTGTCAATTAGAATTTGCAATTCATCGAGTCGGCTGGGGGTAGTTTTAGGCGACGATAAATTTCGACTCGATCAATTAATCCGCACCACGCATCGCCGCTAATAAATTGATGCAACACATTCGAACTGCGCCAGAATCAAGATCTAAACGTAGTTTTAATCCCGTCTTCCTCTATTCACTTAAACTTATTTACCATTCATTGACGATAAACGGATTCACAGCTCACGTTGATTTCTCTATAATTTATAGGGAAACACATTTAAAATTCGTAGTTTCGTAAGATTTAAATAAGAAATTTAGGCAAAACATTTTAAGTTTGTAATATTTATATTTACAAACCATAATTTTTCAAAGAAATTAAGAAAATTTGTTGTATTTATTGAACCTAATTTTAGATTTTCTTGCAAAATGTACTCAGTTTTCTATTCAATTCTTTATAATTTATAGAAAAAACACATTTAAAGTTCACACAACAAAACTACACACAACATTTAATAAATAATGTTTAATTTATAGTAAAATGTTGTGAATTTTCAATATTTTAATTTGAAATTTGTACATTTACAAACAATATGTTTTCAAAGACATTAAGCAATTCTTTTGTACTTATGAATTGGTTTCATACAATTTTAGATTTCTTGCAAAATGTACTCAGTTTTCCCATTCAATTCTTTATAGTTTATAGTAAAAACACATTTAAAAATTCTAACAACGAAGCTACACACAACATTTAATAGAACAATTTATATTTTCTAGTAAAATGTTGTGAGTTTGCAATAGTTTAATTTGAAATTTGTGCATTTATAAACAATGTTTTTCAAAGAATTTAAGCAATTCTTTTGCACTTATGAATTGGTTTCATACAATTTTAGATTTCTTGCATAATGTACTCAGTTTTCCCATTCAATTCTTTATAGTTTATAGTAAAACACATTTAAAGTTCACACAACAAAACTACACACAACATTCAATAAAACAATTTATAATTTCTAGTAAAATGTTTTGAGTTTGCAATAGTTTAATTTGAAAGTTGTGCATTTGCAAACAATATGTTTTCAAAGAAATTAAGCAATTCTTTTGCACTTATGAGTTGGTTTCATACAATTTTAGATTTCTTGCATAATGTACTCAGTTTTCCCATTCAATTCTTTATTGTTTATAATAAAACACATTTAAAGTTCACACAACATTTACTAGAACAAACAATTTATAATTTCTAGTAAAATGTTTTCAGTTTGCAATAGTTTAATTTGAAATTTGTGCATTTACAAACAATATGTTTTCAAAGAAATTAAGTAATTCTTTTGCACTTATGAATTGGTTTCATACAATTTTAGATTTCTTGCAAAATGTACTCAGTTTTTCCCATTCAATTCTTTATAGTTTATAATAAAACACATTTAAAGTTCACACAACATTTACTAGAACAAACAATTTATAATTTCTAGTAAAATGTTTTGAGTTTGCAATAGTTTAATTTGAAATTTGTGCATTTACAAACAAAATGTTTTCAAAGAAATTAAACAATTCTTTTGCACTTATGAATTGGTTTCATACAATTTTAGATTTCTTGCAAAATGTACTCAGTTTTCCCATTCAATTCTTTATAGTTTATAGCAAAACACATTTAAAGTTCAGAAAATAAAACTACACACAACATTTAATAGAACAATTTATAATTTCTAGTAAAATGTTTTGAGTTTGCAATAGTTTAATTTGAAATTTGTGCATGTATAAACAATATGTTTTCAAAGAATTTAAGCAATTCTTTAGCACTTATGAATTGGTTTCATACAATTTTAGATTTCTTGCATAATGCACTCAGTTTTCCCATTCAATTCTTTATAGTTTATAGTAAAACACATTTAAAGTACACACAACAAAACTACACACAACATTCAATAGAGCAATTTATAATTTCTAGTAAAATATTTTGAGTTTGCAATAGTTTAATTTGAAATTTGTGCATTTACAAACAATATATTTTCAAAGAAATTAAGCAATTCTGTTGTATTTATCAATTGGTTTAAATGTAATTTAAGATTTATTGCATAATGTACTCATTTTTCCCATTCAATTCTTTATCATTTATAGTAAAACACATTTAAAGTTCCACAACAAAACTACACCCAACATTCAATAGAACAATTTATAATTTCTAGTAAAATGTTTTGAGTTTGCAATATTTTAATTTGAAATTTGTGCATTTACAAATAATATGTTTTCAAAGAAATTAAGCAATTCTTTTGCACTTATGAATTGGTTTCATACAATTTTAGATTTCTTGCATAATGTACTTAGTTTTCTCATTCAATTCTTTATAGTTTATAGTAAAACACATTCAAAGTTCACACAACAAAACTACACACAACATTCAATAAAACATTTCTCGTAAAATGTTTTGAGTTTGCAATGTTTTAATTTGAAATTTGCACATTTACAAACAATATGTTTTCAGAGAAATTAAGCAATTCTTTTGCACTTATGAATTGGTTTCATACAATTTTAGATTTCTTTATAGTTTATAGTAAAAACACATTTAAAAATTTGAACAACGAAACTACACATAATATTTAATAGAAAAACGTAAAGTTTTAGGCAAAACATTTAAGCATTTACATAACAATCTTTGGTTAAATTTGTCTAATTTTAATGTAAATATGAGAAACTAAAAATGTAATAACTTTAAAGAAAAGAACCACATCAAATTGTGGATTAAACAGCTTTGTTTTATTCCTAACATAATTTTATAACTTTTGCTTTAACTGTTTTTCATTAAGTATTGGATATAATTTATAAAAGGAATATCGTCAAGTTTCAGTGAGTTTTGAAGCTTTGAAAAGGCGAAATATGTATAAAAAAAAATAAGGAAAATATATCCTTTTTAGACGAAGCAACCAGAGAGGAAGTAAAGAAGAAAATGAGGGATGTTTTGCTGCGTATTTTAGTTCAGCAACGAACTTATTATTCGTGGTATTTTCTTTTTATTCTTTGAATTCCCTCTGACAGGACGCGTTCAAAGGGATCGAGACGTTCGAAAGCATGGAAACATGTGTAGTTAAACGAAGGAGAGATGAAAAAAAAATGTATTTAGTTGGAAGTATGTTTTGGTAAGGAGATTTGCGCTCTAATTTCGTCCTCGCAAGTAGGAATTCCGGTCACGTAACCGGTCCGGGTTATACTTTGTAATTTCAATTTTGGGAATGCTTTTTCTTCGATTTCTCTTTCTCTCTGTGACAGGACGAGGAATTTGTATCTGGTCGGCCTGAGGATAATCGATGGCCCCGACGGATAATCCCGTGAACGGTTATCTATAGATAAACGCTCCGGCTCCCCCCTTTTCAGAGGTGATTAACTGCTGCCCGTCTCCCCGTGCATTGTTCCCGTCCATCACTTTCTATTTATCCCCCCGACGTGTATCTATAAATTCCCCACGGGAGTTCCGGGACTCCTCTTTGAATCCCGAACGCCGCTCGATGCAAAAACGGGCCTCATAATCCAATAACATAGCCCATCCATTTTCACGCAAACACACACAAGGATCGAACTTCCGTAATCGAAATTACCTAAAGTCTCTCGCTTATAGTTCGATTCTCTTTCTGTTTTGAATTTGCTTGCATGCACGTGCATTACGTAATAATTTGGATGGGAATTGGAATCGATTCACCATTATCATTGGACGCATCGGACCGTGAACTATTGCTTGATACATCAATGCGGACATAATCTAAATGAATTAACATCATTTGGTCCCGTTTTACCTCACCCCCAACCCCCTGCTGCGGCCCGCGGAAACAAAACACCCCGGCCAACGCCGCCCCATTCGCTAATTTCCAATTTATTAAATTCATCAACCCCCGTTGCCACGCAACTCCATTACAAAATGTACATCATTAAATTTGATTTGAAACTTTAAAAATCTACCCATGTCACCTTTACTATGAAAAAGGAAACATGTCCACCAGTAACTTGAAACAACAAAGTACTACCACAAGAGGAACACGTAAAATATCTTGGAATGCATTTGGATGGAACCTAACCTAACCTCAACTGGAAGAAACATATACGGACTAAGAGAAAGCAATTAGGTATAACATTCAGCAGGTTGCTTGGAAGAAAATCAGTTCTATCAGTAGATAACTAATTTACAAATCCATCCTCAAACCAGTTTGGACATTTGGAATACAGAGCAACTCCAACATCGAAATACTACAGCGATTCCAATAGAAAACTTTGCGCACTACCTGGTATGTCCTCAACAGTGTTTTACATATTGATCTACAAATCGAAACAGGGAAAAGTGAAATTACAAACTATAGTGAAAGGTATCAAGGAAGCCTCCAATCACACCCAAACAAACTAGATGAAAATCTCCTAGTAAAGCAAATACAAACATACAGACCTAAAAAGTGCAACATTCTGGACTTTATACCTATTATAAGTTAATTTTTATAGATGGATACTGTTGAGTTTCCCATCTACATGACAATTGTACAATTTGCTTAATGTCCTTTTTGTGATAGATTGTGAATAAACTAAATGATGACCAAAAATGTTTGATAATAGCGATAGACCATAGGTTTTTTTTGGCTAATAAACGATGTCTTATATAAATTTCATGTTATGTAAACGAAAATAATGACTATTCAATGGTTCACTTTCTCTTGGAAAGATTAATCGCTGAATGCGAAGGAGGAGCTTTACGAGAGTCGTTAAATCATCTCGAAAAAAAAGGAACTTCCATCATCGACGATAAACTCAAATGTTTAGGGTTCATTTAACAATTTTACATCTTAATCTATTGTCACTTAGTCTTCCGTGCAGAAAATTGTAACGAAACCTGACAAACGATTACGAGCGCAATAAATCAAAGCCCGTGATAACGTGAACCTTCTCATTTGCATCATGATTATTAACGAGCGTTGTGCAATAATGAGAGGGTGTTGTAGTGCAAGAAAGAAAAACTGGAGCAGGAGGAATGAGAGTATGCGAAGAGGTGGTTTTTCTCCTGTTTCTTCACTTTTATCGTACCGGAGGGACGAGGGTTGCCGTTCCGCAGCAGCAGAAGAAGAGAGGAAGCGGACGGAGAATTTATTGTAAATTGCATCTAATTTCGGGGATGAAATATTCGCTTTCCCTTAATAACCAACATAAATGAGCGCTACTACAGTATTAAGCTGCGTACAATTCACTTGCAGCGTTCCGCTCCGGAGGATAAATTCCGGGCGCCGCCAACCGCCGATCCGCAGCTCGCCTCTATTCCTGTAATTCGCCCTCTGGATAAAATTCGGTGTAATTGAATTATTAACCGTACACACACACATTCAGAGACGTCGACGGTGCTGCTGTATTTCAAAACGGGAATGCTGCTGTTCATCCCCTCGTTTTTTGGGGAAAATCCCATTAAGGGAAAAGCATAGTCACCCCCTGAAAAAATAAATCTATATAAGCGAGTGCAGGAGAGTAAATCCGTTGTCTTTAATTAGCGAGCTTATTGAGAATTGTGCCTAGAAGATTTGCAAAGTCGCACGATTTTCTATGTTAAAAAAAAAGCGAAAATTACAGAAAATTCATGATAGTTAAAGTTAGGATATTCAGTATTTGTATAATCATTCGATTTTCGAGGTTTGAAATAACGTAAATTACAGAAAATTCATAAGAGTTTCAACTTTGTAAAGTCTGGACATTTGATATTTGTATATTCATTCGATTTTCAAGGTATGGAATAAGGTAAATTACAGAAAATACATGATAGTTACAACTTTGGAAAGTTTGAACATTCAATATTTATGTAGTCATTCGATTTTCGAAGATTGAAATAACGTAAATTACAGAAAACACATGATAGTTTCAACTTTGGAAAGTTTGAACACTCAATATTTATGTAGTCATTCGATTTTCGAAGTTTAAGAAAACGTAAATTGCAGAAAATACATGATAGTTTC
>JAFMTC010014757.1:0-10069 GCA_018845635.1 Nicrophorus orbicollis | reverse complement strand
TTATGGTGCAAGTGGTAGAAATGATAATTGCAATTATGAAACCGTGTTTCAGCGAATCGATGGAAAAACGATTTTCCGACTCGGATGGACGTTTGATGTTGCGAAAAGCGATTCGGAAAAGTCGTTTTTATAAGAATAATTAGCGCAGCATCGACGGAAGTTCAATTAAAGCCGTGGCAATCCGCGATTTTGTAACCTCCATTCGAAACGTTTTAATGGATGCAAGTAATTGCGTTCGTCTGTTGCTAATAATAGTTTAGATTAAGTGATTCATATATTGGAATATGCTAAAAAAGGCTTCAAATAATCGAAGAAAGAAAGTTCAGTTTGAGTGTTTACTTTAGAAGTTTCTTACTTTACGAAATCATTAATGATTTCTTTAAGAAATGTGTGCAAAAGTAATCAAATCATCAACAAATTGAACTTGAACTTCATGTAATTCATCAAATCAACTCTTTTTTCTCTTCTTCTAGCATCAGCAATTTTACAATACGCGATCTACTTTCGACTGGTCTAAATGAACTTTAAAACTGTAGACTGGTTCCCGGCCCACCGCATTTCTGGTTGAGTCAAGTTCAAGATTTCTTGGAAAAAAAGTCCAAGTGGAAGACCGAATAACAATGAATCAAGTAGGTTCGTTCAACTTGGATTGAACATCTGATTTGGCTGTTGAATTCGTACTTTCCTCGAGTTGGAATTGCGTGAGCAATTCAATGATAACCTAGTTAATTAATGAGTTATTCGTGTCATCGTGGTAAAGGTCAGATCTCGTTGTGTCTCCTGCGATTATAAACGAGAGAAATATCGGAAAATGCTTTTCTTTTCTTTTGCGAGAAGGTCAGGAGGGAATTCATGCTCTCAAGGAAACCATTTATGTAGAATTGAGTTGTATTCGGTTGAGCGGTATTAATTGGAAAACCCTGGTACTTTTATGTTTGACATCTACCAGTTTATCCTTATAAGAGTTCGATATAACTCTTCGACTTGTAACGTGGGAATCCGTCGAACTGAATCCGTTTTAAAGAAAATAAATAAATATCTATTTTTAATGAAAGTTGATTTATATAAAACAGAGCTTAGACCAGTTATTAAGTTATTACGAACAATAAGTGAGTGATTTATAGAAATTAAGTTTCTAACGATGCAACGTATAGAATATACATGATTTCTGATTCGATTCGAAATTGCTTTCTTGCATGGCGGTGGGTGTAGGCCAGTAATTGTTGGCTTCGAGTTATTTACCATAATGGTGCACCGTTCACAATGATGGCCTTTGGGGATCGTTTTAACCAACTGCACCAGATTCGCAACTTTCTTCGAATGAGCGCAAAATAAACTTAAGCAAACCGCACTCGTTTCCTCGTGAATAATGCGATGTGATTCGAT
Organism: Nicrophorus orbicollis; assembly: GCA_018845635.1. Lineage (NCBI taxonomy): Eukaryota > Metazoa > Arthropoda > Insecta > Coleoptera > Silphidae > Nicrophorus > Nicrophorus orbicollis. The sequence goes on along the minus strand of JAFMTC010014757.1, from coordinate 8,683 downwards.
TAGGAATTCCAACGAAATCATTAAAATCAAATCACTGTTTCTTCTCCCGCACAACTTTCACGCTGCTGAATATATTAAGACGAATTAACGTCACCTAATTACATCGAAATGTTAACATAAGTCACGTTCTCAGCTTTTTTTTATTTCGATTCAATAATAATTTGTTGTACGAATTCCATCAACAATTTTCAAGAACTTAATTACACGGGTGCTGATTAAATTACTTAAACTAATTGCTGTTTTTGTTTTGGCATTCACCGTTTACTCATTTTTTTTTGAACAAGTAATTTAATAGGTTTTTTCGTTTCAATTTCATAACATGACAAGACGCGTTTCTCTCCGGGTAATAAATTACATTATGATTAATTATTTTTTCTTATTAATAATTTATCGTCGGATCAAATTGAAGAGAACTCTATTTATGTTCGGAGAAATGTTAATTAATATTATGTTTTTTTTATACATTAAGTTAATTTAATTTGGGAAGATTAAGCAATAAAAGTAACTTTAGGAAGTTTAGAATGATTTTAGCAGTGACTGAACTGTGATGGAATAATGACAGACCAATGACAGAACAATTGTCAAAAAAGTGACAGACCAATGACAGAACAGTGACAGAAACATTTAGTAATTGAAAGTTGCGGAATAACTTCTGGTGTTGAAGAACTAAAAAGCTGTTATTTAAATCTAACTAAAAGGTTTTGTTTTGTAGCAGATATGGTATTGAAGTGTATTAGAGCGAGGAAATGCTGGATGCAGTAAATTTGGAGCTGTACGTTGTAAAGTACCATTGAGAAGATAAACATTTCGAACGTATTGTATAATAAGTCTGGTATCGTGACTGCGGACTTTATACCACTATATGCATGAGGTCTATGCAATGGGCGAGGTTGTGTTAATGTGCTGTGTGAGTGAAGGTAGATATGGAAAGAGAGACTTCTAAGTTATTCCTGCCGCTAACCGAGCGAAGGCTCTCCTCCTCCAACTAACCAAGTTTCAATTATTATTTTCTGTATCGTGGGATATATATTAACGATAATCGTTACAAAACGAGCAAAGAAACCATTTCTTAATCTGCATTGTAGTGTACGTAGCAGATGCGCGAAAACCCATTCATTTCCACGCAACTCTATTTCGTCATCTTCTTCGTTCAAGTTTTCCATTTACAAACGGATTCATTCGGAACGCGCGGATGATGGAAAGAAAAGAAAAAGACTGAAAATTCCTGCAAATCGAATTAAAATTCTTGTTTCGTCAATCAATTTCGTTTACGTAACATCACTTTCTTGTAATGGGAAAAAAAAATAAAAACAATTCTAATTCAATTATTTCAGCGCTTCAAAATCAATATACATTTTTCATTTAATTCGATTCTTGAAGAAGATAATGAATAGAAATGTCTTGTTTACACAAGTTTAAACAATTGAATAAATAGAACAAGTGAAAACATAACAGTGAAGATATGGAACAATGACAGAAAAGTGACAGATAATTGACAGAACAATTGATAGAATAGTGGTAGAACTGAAATAGAGCAGTGACTGAACTGTGATGCAACAGTGACAGACCAATGACAGAACAGTGACAGAACAGGACATTGATGTGATTGATAATTTAAAATTTTATTATGATTGTAGATCATAGTTTAATTTAATAAAACAATTCAAAAATTTAACAAGTAAAAACATAGAAGTGAACAATGACAAAAGAATGGCAAAACAGTGATCGAATAGTGACATAACACCGAAAGGACAGCGACAGAACAATTGATAGAACAATGACAAAACTGAAATAGAATAGTGACTGAACTGTAATAGAACAATGACAGAACAATTGACAGAGCAGTGATAGAATAGTGACAGAACAATGTCAAAACATTGATCGAACAGTGACATAACACTGAAAGTAGAGTAACAGATAATTGACAGAACAATTGATAGAACAGTGACAGAACTGAAACAGAATAGTGACTGAACTGTGATAGACCAATGACAGAACAATTGACAGAGCAGTGATAGAACAGTGACAGAATAACGTCAAAACAGTGATCGAATAGTGACATAACACTGAAAGAACAGTGACAGAATAGCGAGAGAACAGTGACAGATAATTGACAGAACAATTGATAAAACAGTGACAGAACTGTCATAAAATAATGACAGAGCAATGACAGAACAATTGTCAGAAAAGTGATAGAACAGTGACAGAACAATGATAGTACAGTGACAGAAGACGACATGCGTTGTTGTGATTGATAATTTTTAATTGTAGTTCATTGTAGTTCCTGCACTCTGTCTTTATAATCTTTTTATTCAATGTTCTAGTTTTGCATATAAGCTTGGAAACTAATAGAAGTAATAACGAAATGTTAATTAATCAATTAATCATATATTTTTTATGATTTCCTATATTTGGAATTGAAAATTTGAAACAATTGTAATTGCTAACTTATTGTAATTTCTTTAGTTAAGAAATTAAAGTCCGTTTGAGAAATGTGTAGATAAACGTACATACCAGTAAACTGCATTCAAGAAATTTCTTCTTGACGTGAAATCGCAAATTGCTTACATATGTTGCTGCGTTAATCAGTGAAACGTCCGCAGAGAAGCAGCTTACCTATAAAATAAGAGAGAAAAAAAACTATATAAATAACGATCATTAGTGGAGTTAATGCATAATTGTATATGGGAGATGATAAATTTTAATATCTTTGGAAAACGTCAAGCTACATCAAACAAAGTGTTAAGAGTTCTCAAAGGAAGAAGCGCATTTATTTGTTTTTAGTAAAAGAATAACATGCAGTTTCTCTGCTTCCTTTAAAAGAGACAAGAGTCACTATAATTAAAGGTTTTTATTTGTAAACTAAAGTCTCATCATTCTGTATTTAAGTACTACTTGTTTATTTCTTTGGTGATATCACACAATTACCTTCAAATACTTAAATAAATTATATAATTTGTATAAAATTCCGAGGCTGTAGCATTAAACACGTGCATATTTCACTTCATTAATTGAATGCGTTAGCCTTTATGCCGTGCTGAAAAAAAAAGCGTGCGTTATGCAAGAACTGTGGGATTTCGTATGCACGCACTCAGATCTAAGCGGTTATGAGAAGTGGTGAACTGGAAATGAAATGACACACAAAAAAAGAACAGACACACAAAGCAAAATTGAGTATGAAATAATAAGTAATCTCGCTTTCGGTTATATAAGGAGGCGAATTGATCATGCGGCTCTCGTTTCTGCGATTGTGCGGGTAATGGGAACGAATTACGAAACGACATGATATGATTATTCTTTACTTCAAATCGAACCAAAGTTTTCAATAAAAAATATTTGCAAATGCCACGGTTTTCGATTTGCAAAACTTTTCGCAACACAACAAAGGGAAGTTATTTCGCGTCTTTTTTGCACGAAGGTTCAAAGGTCTGCGTTCATTATAATGGCGCGTTGCAAAATTGTATGGAAAACGTCTAATCGTTTCGCATTATGAATGACACGAGATTGACTTTTATGTTGGCGTTTGATACATTGTACGTGATGATTCTCTAAATACCATCCAGACGGGGACCATAAATCCGTTTGATCGTAAACCGCGAAATTATGCACTTATGTAAGTAGTTTTATGACCGATATTACATATTTTTTTTTGGCGTGTTTGTGGATGCCGTAAAATTATAGAAATTTGTCGAGGTTTTTTTTTGCATTTGGGATGAAAAGAAAGTTTTGCGAAAAGTATGCAAATTTTGATTTTGTTGCGTTATTAACTTGCATATAACGGCAAACATGCATCATTTAATTGCCTTTTTTTCTATTTCTAAAGGACACATGTGTTATGTATCGAATTAATTAACGTAGATAATAAAATTGGAGAAACTATACTTGTTTTTTGATGGAATTTCATCAACATTTTATTGATTAAAACTATAAATAATGTAATAAATAAAAGAGTAAGTTTTCATCAGTAAGTTTTATCAGTTTTTGTCAGTAAGTAAGTTTTCAGAATCACTATGATAATTGTTAAAATTTAGATGATTTTCATAGTATTGAACTTTTGTTGCTTAGAATTATAAATAATGGTATCAATAAAAGAGTTTCTTATTGGTTTTTGTCATTTTTGATAATTGGAAAAAGTATTAATCAATAATTACTTTAAGAAGTAGTAATTTCTCATGATTCCTCTCTTAGAACTTCTATCCAAAACCTCCTCTCCACATCTTTACTCTGGCACAACTAGTGTGGTCTAAAAATCAATCATTCCAAAACAAAACTTTTAGTTCCCTGCCACCTCATTACATCATCCTGGTAATCCATGAAATACATAGGAATCCTGCTATATCCAAATCTCAAACTTAACTCTTATTCAAAAGAACTCAAGTCCAAAATCAAGACAAGATCCAGCCACATCCGATCCCTAACATTCCGTCTATTCCAAAACCAAAATTGGTCCTTTCCACGATAGATACCTCTCCCTTTCTATTAAATCATCTCAAAAGACTCAAATTTATCCTCACTTTCTTCAAATGTTGTATCCCTTGAAATCCATCAACTTTTTCTAAATATAACCACATATGTACCAGTATTTATTATTGTTCTTTCCCTTTCACAGAGGCTGTTTCTATTTCTTCTCTCTGCAATGTAATTTCTTGTTAATTGTTATAATGTAATTATCCCTTTGACCAGCCCTTAGTCACATTTATATTTGTTTAGATTGCGTCTTTTCTTTCTTTCTATTATCTATAATTATGTATTTTTTTCAAAGAAGTAGTATCATATGCTATGAAGTTTTCAGTACAGTTTTGAGTGGAGATACAAGCAATATCGAAAAACATGTAATTACAGAAGGATTAAGCTTTTAAAATACCGTTCGTAATTAATCTTGGATATCGTGTAATTAAATTTCCATGTGTATCGCCCTGTATATAATTAATGAGTGCCGTGTATCGTATGTCTTTCAATTATTTCGTCTTTAGTTTCCAGTTTAACCTTGACGCCTTGTTTATTATTAGTATATGTGCATGTGCGTCTGTACAGACTTGAAGAATGAGCGAGAGAGAGAGATTGCAAAATAGTTTAATTGTTCTCATGATATTTGCCATTCGATTCGCCGCTCAACGAATTGCTCTATAAAATGAGAAAACACTCGTAATAATGCCGAAGAATTACCATCGAAATGCCAAATCGCATGCGAAATAAAGTAAACGCAGTTAACTCAAACACCAAGTAAAAAAACGAGCAAACGAACAAACAAACTATCGTTGTAGTATTGTTACCGTTACGCAAATCGATTTGAAAGTCCGAAATTACAACGATTCGATTCCATATTACTACTTGTTAATTTATCTATTCATTCATTCACCGTTAGATTCTAACATTATTTCAAGTTAACTTTACGGTTAACAGTAGAATCCGAACTTGCTTATTAACTGATGATTATAATTCAATAATGTCCAACATATGGTGTAAAAATTAAATTAGAAACCGTTTTTCACACGCATCTGTTGACCCAAAACCAATGCAAATTCGGAAGCTGATTGTAAAAAACAAGACACGACATTCATTCTTTAAAAAAAACATGTTATAGTCATATTTTATTAAGTATTTAATAAATCATTAGAAGAATTTGATGAAATCTCTTAGAATTGGTAATATTTAAGAGTAACAACCATAATATCACTTGGAATTGGATTCTAATTAAAAAAGAAATGTAAAAAAACGAACTTGAAATTGGTTACTCATGCATTTAGGAAAAACTATTTGAATTTGTTGTAGTTGAAATTAAGTAAATTATTTACATATTTGTACAGTTTTAGTAAATGTTTTTTGATTTTATAATATTGTAACAACTACATAAACTCAATAGAATAGTGATAAAGTAATACAAAGTGAATTCTGTAGAAAAATTATATAATTTTAATTAAAAAAAAAAGGCTGATGTAAAGCACGATCTTTGGATTAAGATATCATGAGTCATTAACATCGTGATGTGATTTTGCAACAGAAACTTGAAATTATTCGAAGATGACTCTTGAGAAACGAAAAAATCTGCAACGAATTGCATAATCTGTCCGTGTAATGGAAATTCCCAAAAAATATAAAATCCAGCGACTGGAATTGATCGATGGTTTCCTTACACTTACAAAAGTTAGTTAATTAGCTTAATGAATTATGCACCGAAGAAGATTGCCTGCTTACGCAATAAATAAATATATTTTATTTGAATAAAATATTTAAATGCGCTCGGTTATGCTTTCAACTCACTTTTATGTTTTGCTGCGTTAATTAGAGAGGAATTTTCAGTTGCTCCATATTTTCACTTTACCATTTACCTTATGCAACAAATTAGTGTATGAGTAAAAAGAAAAAACATGAAATTTAACTGCGAGGATCCTTGTAAATGTGCTTGAGTGACAAGAGAGAGAGAGAAATCCCTGTTACTTTTTTTATGGTTCCCGTTTTCCAGTCTCGTTTTCGGCCTCCGACATATGGCACATCGTAAAATAACGGAGGGTTTCACTCATCTGCCAATAAAGGATGCTCGAGTCGTGAACTTTCGAAATCTCCTTTCTTCGTCAAAGTTTTGCAGTTTTCGGTTTTACGCATTTCTTCAGGTAAAAATCGCAGCCCACGCTTGCTTTTTTATTGCCAATCCGTCACCTCAAAGCAGTGAAAGTGGCCGAAAACTGCAGCACACAAATCAAATTAGAAACTGTTTATCTAGTCTTCAGTTACCCAACAAATGCCCGTGGTTATTCATTGGCTTTTTTTGCATTTCGGTTTTGGTAATTGTTATTTGAATGCGATCATCGAACGTGATTTATCTTCTGATTGCGTAACGTGACGATGACAAGGCAGATATGCAAGTTAAGGCTGGTGCGAAACCGAGGAGAAAATGGTTAATTGCGGGGAGAGGCGATTAGACTTTCTTCGCATCCATCGACCGATAGGTAAATTATATGTACGCAGCTCGTAATAAATGTAATCCTCTAAGCGATTCTGTAACGTTTCATTATCCTGCTGGATGGACACGGAGTATCTGCTGCAGCTCGACTTTTTTCCTCTCTTCGGAATGCAGAGCATTTATTCATATTTCGTGCTGCGATTTCAGTTCACTTTCGAATGACCTATAACCCCAACCTTGGTGTACCTTTAAACGCACCGTTTTCGCTCTCTCCCTCACGACGAAGAAGCATAAAAACAAGCAAATACGAGTCTTTCTAATTCGATTGCATAACACAATTGCGTGATTCCATGCGTATCAATAACATCAACAGAACCTGCTGCTTTGTTTACCAAGTTATACAACAAATCAAACTACAGATATTCGTACAAAAGAATACAACTTCAACAACCATTTTTTTGGAACAAAATGTAGTATAAAATTGAAAATTATTATTGTTTTACCCGGACGGGAAACCTCGCTCATAATCTATGAATTAGTCGTTAAGAAATCAGGTATTTTTATGCTCGAAAGAAACTGCGACAATTTCCTTGTATTTCCTTGTTATTCATCCAATAAAAACTGTTACGAAGCGCGGAAAATGAACGAACGAATTGCAGGCTATAAAATCCGATACTTCTACATTTCCTATTAAATAATAATCGAAGTAATTACTGTTTGTTATTTTATGTCTAAATTATTAAACTTATGTAATATTTGTATTGTTATTTTTTACAAATTATTGTAAATTTCTTGAAACGTGTTTATTATTGAGAATGCGGCAATTATGATAATCGTATGCGGCCTCTGGATGAATTGAAACAGTGGGTAATGAAGTGGAGGATATGAACAAGTGTCTGGTTGGAACTGTGAATAGAGTAAAGTAAAATCACACAATAAATCCTTTCTAAATTGGAAATATCTTTGCGAGTGAATAAAAGCAAAATGATAATAATATTAATTTGTTTGTGATTCGGTTTGAAAGCTAGCTGCTCTGTTCCGTGCAGGAAATATCAACAGAGAACCCACGTAAAGTTAGTCATTGTTCCATGGACATAATCGAAGTCGATTACTCCTCGAAGAAGTATGAATATGAAAAAAAGGTGATGCATATAATTGTTATTTCATTTCATTGTTGAAATTTAGTGTTTATTGGAGATATAAATATGAGTGAATTAAGTGTTGAGCAAATTGACGGGGAATCATCAAGTAGTATGTCGATTTTCTCAATGAAAAACTTGTAAAAATTGTAATTGTTATGTAATTCATTTATTGCATTTTATAAACTAAATATTGAGTAAATTAATGGGGAAATTGATGAGAAAATAGATGAGTAAATGAAGCTTTGGTAGAATACTTTTATGCAATGTAAATCATCAAGTATTATTACGATTTTCTCACTGAAAAACTTGAAAGAAATCATTGTTATTAGATAATTTATTTGTTGTATTTTGTAAACTGAGTATTGATTAAATTGATGGGAAAATTGATTAATAAATAGAAGAGTAAATGAAGATTTGGTAGAATACTTTTATGCAATGTAAATGATTAAGTAATTTTATGATTTTCTCACTGAAAAACTTGTAAAAATTGCAATATTTATGTAATTAATTTTTTGCATTTTGTAAACTAAATATTGAGTAAATTAATGGGCAAATTGATGAGTAGATAGACTAGTAAATGAAGCTTTGGTAGAATACTTTTATGCAATGTAAATGATTAAGTAATTTTATGATTTTATCA
>JAFMTC010014754.1:112080-125550 GCA_018845635.1 Nicrophorus orbicollis | reverse complement strand
CATTCAAAGTTAAGAAAACTTTTGACATCCGAAAATTAAAATTTATTGATTACCAAAACGACACGATTATCAATTTGTATTTTAATTAAAGACAAATAATCAAATTTTCAATGGTAGTATTAGTTATAATTGCAACTATAAAGGTTTTCATGTAATTTTCATTCAAAGTTGAGAAAACTTTGAATGTCGAAAATCGAATGTCTTTACAAATCATTAATATTATCTGTTATCATAAACGTCATAATTATCAATTTGCAATTTTATTAAAGTCAAATATTCCATTGGTTTTCCATTGCAGCATTAGTTATATTTGTAACTATTAAGGATTTCCTGTAATTTACAATCAAAATTGAGAAAATTTGTTTAAGCTTTCAAGAACGAACGTCTTTATAAATTTATTTTTTTCAGTTTCCACAAACGGCACAAATATCAATTTAGATTTCAATTAAAGACAAAAGTTCAGGTTTTCCATCGCAACATAAATAATATTTGTAACTATTAAGGATTTCCTGTAATTTACTATCAAAATTGAAAAAAAAAAACGAAAATCCAATGTGTTTACTAATCATTCGTATTCTTGTTTACCGGAAATAACATAGCTCTAATTAAAGATGAATACATATTGAAATCGGTACTCAACATCATTTTTTGTCCAAGAAAATTATTTACAACAGAAATGATCATTTTTCAAAATTGTTGTGTTGAAACAAAATTGTTATGGACTACTTATGTAATTATATATATATATATTACACCATTTTTTAACCTAGGTATTACATCATAGTGGAATCTGTGAACTACTTATGTAAAGTATTAACTTACACCTAATTTAACTCACTGAACACTTATGTCACTTATGTAAGAAGTGTTAAGCGACTTTAACACCCGGTATATCATTCATCAGTACAGATAATTAATGAAATGTAAACAGCTTGAAACTATTATTATACAATTTTATCGACTTGAAATAAAACACGCTTTTTTTTTTCAATTACATCTCAATTTATTCAATAATTTGATAAAAAAATTAAATCTCTTCAATTGAATAGTGTAAATTTGAAACAATAAAAAAATCCATTATCCAAATAATTATTTACTTTGTAAAAAACATATTCTTAAAGTTTGTTAAAGTTGAGTTTTCTTGTTTCATTATGATATATTTTATATATTTATGTATGATTGTTGCACATCTTTTTAATAGAAGAAAAATCATGTGAAAACCTGTATTCAAACTTCAAAATCCATATTGAAAAGCATAATTCTGCTCATATGAATCACACCCAAAAATATCAGAATTGACTAATTGTGAGTCAAACAACAATTGTGGTTATTTCGGTAAATTCGATTATTTCCTTTGATCCGTAAAATCTATAAGTCACGTACCGAATTTATGGATCAAATAAGAAGGGAAATGAATTCGAAAACAGTTGAACCTGAAAATAGCAGCGAACTTCTGTAATTTCCTTTTTTTTTGTTGTATTGCACAGTGCGTTAGTTTAAGGTTTCCTCGTCCAAAAATGGATTGGTCATCTTTCGATTTCCCCAATTGCGTAATAATAGCCGGACGCTTTATTCAGCCGTGCTATGAATTTCAAATAAGTCTTGTATTTGTGGTGCGCTACGTAGATTCAACAGCGCAGAGCTACGAATCAATAATGTAAATCGTAATAGCTTACAGCAGAAATAAAACTTAGATAGTATGAATGTCTGATTTTAACTGTAAGAATATGTAATTTACAATTCACTGTAAAATCAGAATCATTTGAACCTTTAACATTTGTGAAAAAAAGAACAATAACTTCTTAAAAATACGTTAAATTACGTTTATTAAATTTATAATAAACAACATTTCTTATAATTACAATACAAAGGGCTATTGACTATCTAAGTTATTTTTTTTAAATTTATTTTTCTTCCATATTTTTCCAAGAAAATTTAAAAGTTGACAGTTGATAAACTGTATTATTTTGCATTTGAAATACCACAATCATCAGAATAGTATTGTCAACAAAAATGTGGAAATGTTTCACATTTTGATATCTCCTACTTTAGTCTTAATTATATCTGTATTGTCGTTACAGTTTATTAAGATAAATTAAGGTATTTTCTCTTCATTATCCTTTTGAAATCCAGTCTGTGACTATATTCTATAAGATGACCTGCAAGTATTTGCAGTATAATTTTTTCTGTATTTGTTGTAGGAGATGGAAAGGTTTTTCATTTTAATGTCTTGTAATGTTTCTCATACAACTATATTTTAATTTAGTCTTAACTATATCTTCATTATCCTTAAAATTTATGAAAATGAGCAAAGAACTTCCAGGATATTTTCTGTTCAATATCCTTAAAAAACTTATGAAATCTAGAGAACAACGGGCAGTATTACTTTTTCTTTATTTGTTGCCAGAAGATGGAAATGTTTTTCGTTTTAATATCTTGTAATTTAGTATTAATTATATATGATAATCATGTAGGTAAACTAAGGATTAAAACTTAAAAACTCGAATCTAAGCTATGAAAACAGCTGTATTCTGTAAAATATTTGCAGTGTTCTTTTTTCAGGAGATTGCAAACTTTCTCATATAAATATGTTGCACTTCAGTATTGGGCCTAACGACCGAATTTTCTATATATTTTTTCAGGAGTTTGAAATGTTTCTCATTTACTTTATATCTATTTTACATTAGTCTTAATTATGTCTTCATTATCCTTAATATTTATGAAAATGCTCTAAGGATATCCAAGGAATGTAATTTTTCTTCATTATCTTTGAAAACCTTATGTAATATAGAAAAATTTGAGGTATAATTGTTTAATAAAATCTTGAAATGTTTCCTTTATAAATATGTTTGACATTAGTATTAATTATGTCTATATTATACTAAATATTTATAAAAATGATCTAAGGACAATCAAGGTATTTTCTCTTCATTATCCTTCAAAAACTTATGAACTGAATCAAAAGTTTTGAAAACAGTGGTGATTTATTATGTTGTATTTTAGTCTCTATTATCCTCAATGTCTACAAAGATGAACTAATATTATTCAATATATTTTCTTTTCATTATCCTTCAAAAAAATTATGAACACAATCTAAAGTTTTGAATATAGAGTTGAAATCTAGAAATTGACTGGTAGATATTTCAAGTATTATTTTTTCATGAGATTGAATGTGTTTCTTCTTATATTTATTTACTGTTTTATGTTCTTAATGTAAAGATAACTAAGTGTTATCTCTTCATTATCCTTGAAAAGTTGAACAATAATAATCCAAAGCTATGTCAAAAACGGAGTTGGCTGCAATCTGGAACATGTCCAGCAGATCTATGCAGTGTTGTTTTTCTTATGTTGATTCGTTCAGGTGAGAAGTGCAGTGCCAAAGGGGGTGTGCGTGCAGTCGTGTAATTATGAGATTTATAAAAATCAATTTCGCACAGCTCCTATGCGGAAATTCGAAAAGGTAACGTTGCATGCTGCGAAATTAATTGCTATCAAATGGCCATAAGAATTTCAATGTGCAAGGGTCTCCATTTATTTCTCACATACTTTTGCGCTCCTCAAACCCCTTCATTCGAGTAACTGCGTTTTTTTCTTCTCTCTCCACTCTTCCCCTTGTTTCCCTTCTCTTTCTTCAGCTTTGCTTAACCTAATTCGAAATTCTCGATGTAAGATCTCAGATTAAGACATAGTATATATGGAATAGTCATGCAAGCCACGAAAACCGAAGCGAAAAGAATTAAACCGCGCCGTAACATTGCCATTGGTGTAAAGTTTACTCTGGCTCCCATTGATTTTTTACATTTTCGTTTCCATTTCCTCGTATATTATTTTGTTTTCACCACCTCCAACAGTTTTTCCGCTACTTTTCGCGCCCCGTTTTCTTCGCGTTTTATTCACAATTACCTTTTTGCTTATACTTATAGAAGTTGTTTATTCTTCTAAGAATTTCTGATTGTATTCGGAAGTAGGTGGTGGATGGACGTGAACGTCCGCTTTGGAAGGATAATTTATTTCGGCAACGATAATTTAAACATTCAATTAGAGTTGTAACCGTTATGACCTAGATTAATTCACATGAATGCAATTTGCATACATTTACGAGGGACCCTCCCCGGCCCCTTCTGTTTTAATTAAGGGTTGCGACTAAAAATATGCTTTCTTTTGTCTCGTGTACGATCAGCCAGAATTACATTTCCCTCCGTTACTCACGGCAATTCTTGTTCTCGAACGAAAACACCCGTTCGTCGTGTCGTCCTTCTCCATTCGTTTCCTCCTGTCGTCGAGTCCTGCCATTTGTTTCATTCTCCGCAGTCCGATCATATGGACAGTGATTGCAATCTGGACTTTAAGCACGTCCTGCCATTCGCTCAATGCGCAAACCCATTACAGGTTGCAGTAGTTCGTTTGAAGTTGCGAACACTATTTTGGCACGCTAGATGTTGGTAATTAGTGCGAATAACGTATACTTACGTCGGAATAACAAATGCGCTTACATCGATATTTGATTCCGGTTTTCAGACTTAATTCACAGTCATCAAATTGAGATTTTCTCGGGGTTTCTTCAAACATTCATCAATTTACTGTGCATATTCATCAACCACAATCGACTTACTAGGCTTTATTCATAGACCTCGCATTTGCATTCAGAAAATTCTCACAATCAACTTGGTACTTTTCTTTATTCACTTCATTCCATTCCTTTCCAGTTCAAGGTATTAACATTGATTTTGTTACTCTTTATTACTATTCTAGAGCAACAAATATTTTATTCAACTATCGTAATACTTTATGTTCGACTTAATTAAATAAGTTTAGATTCTTTTTTTACTTTTACGAAAAAATAACATAAATTTCCTAAGAATATGGTATATGTTAAGAGTACATTGTTTTGAATGACAGAAGTACGTTAAGTGAACGCTTACTGTGAGCGTTCTCTTAACGTACAACATTTTAAAGAGTGCTTGATAATACGTACGTACAAAAGCCGAATCAAATATCCATATGAAAGGACAATAATTTTAGTTTGAATATTGTCTTATTTACATTGTACAACAAAGTCAAACAATAATATTTATATATAAAAATATACCAAAAAATAATAAATATATAGGGCTGAAAGACATAGGTCGGTAGCCCTTTAGTCACTTTTGGACTCACATGGAAAACATGAAAAAATACAAAAATAATGCAAATACACAGAAAAGAACACACAATTATTGCCATTGCTGCCTGCATAGCCCTTTGCAAAGATCATAGGTCTTTCTACCCTTGTTTCCCTATTAATGTACGGTAATTTAAGTACGTTAATTGAGCAATTTGTATATATATCATCTTAATATCATCCATTTTTTTTTACTAAAGTTCGTAAGTCTTACCAAGCTAAATGATAATAATCATCCGTTAAATCTTAATATTAATCATTTAAAATAGTGAAATACTAAATTGTTAACCAAATTTGAAATTATATAATTTCTAAAGACTAATGGGAAATGAAGTATTTTGTACAAGGCAATTGAATAACAAAGAAACTAATTAATATTGAAAAGCATTAATGAAATTATGTAACTTTATATTTGCAATAACTATTTATTTTAACAGATTTAATTTACTAAAGAAAATTAAAATTTTTCTTTTCTCTCTATTTCTTTTATATTCAACTTATATTTTTTGTGGTAGTTGTTGTTGCAAATTAATGATATTATTATTAATAATAATTGATTGAAAATTTCAACTTTCTCAGATAAAGTACCATTGGTCAATTGCTCAAAATATAAGTATAATTTTTTGAATTTTCGTCTGTTAATTTCATATGATTTCATAACAATCTTTGAATTGTCATTTTGATATTACAGCCAATGTTGTTTATGTGCATGTTACATAATGGTGCAACATATAACTGAAGATTGACGCTGCGCCTGTTCCGGCTGAGTGTGCTTTGTATACGCAGTATTTTTATTGTATTTTTATTGTCGAAGTTGATGCTTTATAGAAAGGTGTAAGCCGTTCTAAATAAAGAATCTGAAGAATTCAAAATGTCGTGCCCTATTCTTGGAATTACTTTAACCTCTCAGAGGTGCGGCTGTTCCTCATAGAATGTATTTTTGGACAATAAGCTTATTAAATAATTTTTAAATTTAATTAATATTTAGTTTGTAATAATAATTATCATGAGTTTATAACAATCAATTAGGTATTACAAGTGTATTATATTTACCACAAATAAAAGCAAGTTGTTTGTTTTCGTTGTGTTATCAAACTAGTATTATTGGGTTAACGTTTGTAATGATAATACAATATTATCGTGTTAATTGTAATAACTCTTCTTTTATCGTCTGTTTACACGCTGTTATTTACGTGATAGTACTTACGTAATAAACGTTTCTTCCAAAAACAAAAACAAATCTTAATTATTTTTTTTATGAAAATTATGATTAATATTATTGTTGTAAGAATATTTGCTATTAATACGTCATAATTTACTTATTAATTAATTTTGATTGAATATTACTAATAGAAAAAATGTTAATTATTGAAATAAGTTTAGTTTTATGATGAATTAATACTTAATGACATTTGTCCTTAAATATATTTAATTAATAATCATATGTATTATAGTTATAATAGTAAATTAAAAAAAGCAAATTATGATCAATTATTTTTCTATCCTATATTTAATATTTTTATTTAAAAAACAATACAAAAAATGGAATTGAATTATAAATTATTTGCTTAAGAATTTTTATAAAGAATTTATAGTAATAATCCAATGGAATTATTGGAATGCTTGTGCTATTTCTTGAGATTTTCTGCAAACATATTTCATTAGCAATGGAATTCAGTCAATGTAAATGAAGTTCTTTTTTGAAATATTTAAAGAATTCAACTTTATATTTATATATTAATATTGCTTTCATTTCTGTGAGATTATTATATTAAAATTTGTTTAATCAACAAGTTTCAGTATTTTTCTTTAAAACATCAATTGGAATTAATTAGACTATCCTTAATTAACAAATTTAGAAAATCAAGATTATTTGAAACCATTATAATTTAAATTTTTATGTAGATTTCAAATATGTAAAGAAAAATATGTAAGTAAGTTAATTTTAACATAGTAAAATAATGTAAGTGGACTTTTTAAAATGAAATTTTCTTCATATTGTGAAAACCAAGTTAATTAGAAATTATTATAATTTGAATTTGATGTAGATTTAAAATATGTAAAGATGTGATATATTTGAATATCAATTTTTGTATGTGTTTTGAAATTTTAATTTATTTAAAATGATTGTAATTTAAATTTGATATGAAATGTGTAAATAAATAGATTTTCTAAGTTAATTTTATTTTAAATTTGAAAATAAATTTATGGAGCAAAATGTTCTTTTATATTAGGTCTATTTTATGTGTTTATTAATCAAGTTTTGGTGCTTTTTTTGAAGAAAACAAAAAGCTTTAATTAAGGCTAATTAAGCATTTGAATATTGTTTAAAGTATTATTAATATGAAGTTGTAAATGATCAAAAATGCTTACTTTTCTTTTGTATTTTAGGTGTATTTTAAGGTAATAACAATGTATTTATTACTTTGTTTTAGAAAAGATTAAATAAACTTTTGAACATTATTGAAAATTATCTGTGTATTATGAGTTTTTATTAATTAAGTTTTGGTGTATTTTGAAGAGAAGAAAGCTTTATTTCTAGCAATGATTTAGTTAAGTTTTAGAATAGTTTTTACATTATTGTTGTTATGTAGTTTTAGGGGATGAAAAAAAAGCAAGAAAAACTTACCGCTGTAAGCAGCAGAGCATCCGCCGTTGACAGGGGGTTGATTGTCTCCGCAAAGGCAGCTTTTCCTGGCGTGTTCCTTGGGATCCTGTACGCAGCTGGCGCCTATGATTCCTTCGCATACCTTGTTATCAGTACATGGCCTAGCTGTAATCTGTAACATAAGAAACCAACTGAATCTTGCAAAACAAAGAAATGAAGGAATCCGAAGTTGCAGTACCGGGTAGTTGCTGTGGTTGTTGGTTGCTGTTGCTCGGATTGGACTTCCCGAAGGTGGTGAGACCATGTGCATGGTTGAATCCTGCGAAGAGCAGAAGCAGTGGAATGGACACTGTCACGTACAGAGCGTTCATGGTTTTGGCTGTTCCCAGACTAATCAACACTAACTATACTAGAAGAAGTTTGACTTTGAATTAGTGCTGAAATTTTAGCGGTGGATATCACCACCCGAACGCCTGCGCACACAACCCGCACGTGCCCCATATATATACTTATTCGTAAACATAGAACCTCCCCAAGACAATAACTTTTCCCTCCAATCACGAACCCGCTAACGCCATGAATAACCATTAAGCAAGCGACTTTGACCAAACCACCAGCAACAACTATCACATCCTCTGACAGGTGCATGAATACTAATGTCGGATCAATGCCAACTTCGATGTACACTTAACCCTTATCAATTAACCATCGACAGGATGAGCTACTCATTCAAACTAGCTCATCCAATGTATTATTTGTTCTTTTGTTGCATTGGGTCCTGCGGTATTCTAAGGTGACCTAAGCAGCATAACATTAAGTCCTTAAGGATCTGGGTGTACGATAAGGGCCGGCTATCAAGGCGCCGCTGGAATATTTGCAGGACACGCGATCGGTTGCGTCACAAACGCAACTTGGCCTGCAGACCCACTCACCCCTTCGGTCGGTAGCAAGAAAGGAGAGAAAAAAAAGGAGTACAATCATCATAATATACTTGCGTTCTGGGGGGGCAAAAATCGTTTGCTGCCTAAACGGAGGGCATTAGGGCGAGATGATGATATTTCCGCGGTCGAATGAGCTAATCCTTAAAACGCTATTTACACTGATTACTGTGTGAAAGGTCAATATGCCATATCCATCATATTCAAATTACGCGAACTCCTTTATATCGCGTTTCCAATTTATGTTGTACCTTCAGTTAAAAACATCAAATCAAAATATACCGAAGTGCATTACGTTCGTATTTTCTTTATTGCAAATATCCTAACTTCAAATCTTAAAATCTTGACTACAAAACCCTTAAAGTTTACAAAATAAAATAATTAAATCGCGAAAAGATATATGGTCAATAGCAGTTTGCATATAATTAGGAAAAATTGAAAAGTATAGATATTCATATATTTCAAAATAAATATAAAATATATTACAAATACTATTTTGTATACAAAATATGATTTGTTCTTGGTAATTGATTCTGTTTACAAATATATGATTCTCAATATAAATTATCAACAAGTGACGATAAAAGTCAGATATATTTAGAAGTTATCTATGGAATTTAAGTATCAATTTATTGAAGATCCAATGAAATACAATTATTTGTTATTTAATAAGAATATGCAGCATTTTCCAAAAACATCTTAAAGCATCACCACATATCTGATAATAACCAATTCAGAGAGACAATAGTTTTATACTTAATACTTATATTTACAATATTTTATAATAATTGTTATTTAGTACAGAATTTTAATAAATACAAATCTAGACTAATTTGCAATTACTTTATTATATCATCTGAAGATCATTTTTTATATAGTAAATAAGAACTAAATTAAGAGTAAAAATTGAGAAAAAATAGTACTTTTATATATTTTTTTGTTTACAGTTTTATTGCATAATCTATAATCATAACTCAATGAATTTCCAATTAAATTTCAAAAATGTATTAAATACAAAATACAAATAAATCAAGCAGTTTTATAATGAGATTATAAAGATTTTCAATGATAATCGAATTGATCATTTTATCTTAATAAATAATATTGGTAAATACTTTAAATCATCAGATATTATCGTGAAAGTACTTCTGTTCAGTTAGTAAACAGGAAATAAGTTAAGATTAAAAATGAAGGAAAAGTTAATTGAAATTCTTCGAAAATAATGATTATTGAAGAATTGTAACTACGAATTATGTTTATGTAATGGAATTTCAGGGTATAAAGACTTTCAAACTAAAGAAATAGTATTTCTATCTTTCAGTATTTTCAAGCACAGTTGTCAATATTATAAATCTTTGGTAGATAAAGAGAGTTGTAGTTGTTTTACAAAGTAAATGATTTTCTTCGTTGGATTTTGATTTCTTTTAATTAATGATATTGTTGATAATGAGTGTTAATTATTGTTTTCTTCTAAAAATTAAAGATTTTTGAAATAATTAAAATAAAAAAAAAGAAGATTTTGGAAGATTTTGATAAGTAGTGAGATGTTATGATTCATAGTAAATGATTACCTTTATCAATTGTAGAAACACTATGAGATTCATTGCGAAATACTTGTTTTTGGAAATATATCTCATTACAGCAGAATTGTAAATACTGCATAGGGATTTCAGATTCTTTATATAAATAGAAAATTTGTAACTTTACACTGCAAGATTTTAGAGATCTTTGATAAGTAATGAGTTGATATGCCACAAATTAAATGATTCTCATGTTGGTTCTAGAATTTTGTTGCACTTGTGATATTTTTGATCTTGAAATTATTAAGTTTAGTTCTTTTGTTTCTATTTCTGTTATTTTCAGTTATTATTGTAGTTGTTGTTGCAATAAATGCTATTAATATGAAAAATGCATGTATACAGTTAATCTGTAAAATTCTTGTTTCGGAAATATATATTATTACAAAAGAATTGTAAACATAGTCTGTTAATGTTATGAGATTTAGATTATAAAGATTTTCAATTGCTTCTAACAGTAATTAGAATTATCTTGCACCATTTTAGAGGATAGTCAATACTCTATAATGTGATATTATTTTACAAAAGGAATGATGATTTGATCAAATCCAGAAATTTGTGATTTTCAGAGTTAATTATCATTTATTTTGTGTTTGCTTTTGTTTGCTCTTATAAGGAAAAGCCTGTATACAAAATAGGAAAACTAATGTTAACACTGAGATATTAGTTGCGATATACGTGTTTTGTTCACTGAAATAATAAGTTTGGGGAGAGATGTCTTTGTTTTGCCTGGACGAAGGAGGTCATTACAGGTGAATATCGCGTAACGTGTAACCACGTCACTGTGTTTCGCTAAACGTCACACACGTAGTGTTGTGTGTGATTTAAAAATCGATAGGCAAGATTTATCACCGTTTGTGTGGAAAATATATGCAATGCCAAAGGCTTGGCATTAAGAAAAGCGTGCCATGTTCGAAGCTCATATCTGGGCCGACGATCGTACACAGCCCCCCACGATAAGCCACATTTACTATGAAAACACAAAAGCAAAAGCTGGGATTTCGGTTGCCCGCTCGAAATAAGGGGGGTCTTCGTGGAGGATGGCCGTCCTTGGTGAGCTTTCATATCGGAGATATACAAGCATGAACACACATATTACAGGCTCGGATTTCATGAAGTGGACAAACCAAAAAGCGTAATGAAATATGTTCTTTTGTATATATATATTATTATTATGCTTTTTGCTTCATACCAGAGGGGATAAAGAATGGAAGGGAACAGAAAAGAAATATAAATAATTCGCACGCGAGCTTGCGACATGGTATGCCCACCGAATCGATATTTTCCATAATTCATTAGGTAATGCATATCAGAACGGTGACCTTTTGCACTGACGACTGATTAAGCGCGGCCTTGATGGCGCGAAACACGCCATCAGTCTTCACCTCTGGTTAAGCATTTACTATCTTTAATTGCTGTCAGTTCGTGAGGGGATCTTTAAAGTTTGCCGTTTGATTGAAGACCTACCGAGACGGAGGAGTCACGCCAACTAAACTCAATCTATTATTCACACGCAGCACCCTATGAATCCGGAAATTGGATATATTCACCAGATAAAATTATGCTAAGGATAATAGTTTCATTATTTTTTTTTTCGATCCCTACTGCTATTATTTTAGGGTCTTTGACTTTCACCCATTAAAAGAAAACGAAGGATAAGAAAAAAAGGTGAAGAACGGGTATGGTGCGTCCAGATGGCCCCGAAAGCTGAGTAACATGTGGACGTCCGCGCTGGGCCGGGGGGAGAAGACCTTTCTTTAACAGACTTAAGTTCAGTCAGCGCAAAGCCGCGTTCCCCGCCAATGGGCAGACTTGTGCAACACAGTCTCTCACTGGATCAGTGGCACAATGCATGCTATAAGCACGTGCATTGCTCTACTTGTCGTCTGCTTTTTAGTGGATGGTAAGAATGTGACAAACCTGCCCTGCTGGGAACTCTACAGGAGAGGTGTTGATGCGTACCTCGCCGATGACTTCGGAGGATGTGTGAACAACTTGGAGAGTGCCATCGAGAGTTACCGTAAACACGCCAGGACCATACAGAACTGCCGGTTGAGGTGCCACCAGGATGCTGCCAGCACTCAACCTCTCTATCAACTCGACGTTGAGGATCTCCTCTTCTACGAGAAAACAATCAAAAACACACTTTGCCTTATTCAATGCAAGGACGACATAGAATTCTACAACATGGACCGCGAAACGGTCAAAATATTCGAAAGCAGGAAACCTTACGAATATCTGCACATCTGCTATTACCAGGTCAGTCCAAATGTTTATAATAACTTTATTACAATCATCATAACACATTTTATGTTTACATTATACAAATTAAAAGGAATACAAAGATTCGAAAGCTTCTTCCATTTAAAACTTATTTTATTTATTGTATTTTGTTTGACAGTGTTTCCGCCCTTTAATTAATTTACTCAATGGTATTATGTGTTAAGATTACATTTAATTACATAATTATTGCTATACATAAAGTACAATGCATGAAAATATTGAATTCACAATGAATTATATATTAATAATTCGTTAACTCAGCAAATGCAGAATAGATCACATTTCTGCAAGAATGTAGATAAAACTTGATTAACCGCATAGTTATGTCATGATTAATATTCCTCTAGTGCTTTTCGAAATATTAAAAAAGAAATGTGATCACAATTCGCATTTCCGGAGGAGATAAAATACCAACCGCACTATTACGTAATTAGCATTCCATACATGCGTTCAATACAATGCGCTGTAAACTGGATTTCTTCCAGATGTGTTTCATGTGAGTCTCGTTACAGCAAGCAAATCGATTTGACATATACTCGCAGTGACGCACTCTTATTTTCAGTTGTATAATTCGGTCTGTAAAATGTAATTTAATTTACGTAATTTATTTCATTATAAAATTCGTCTCAAAGAAGAACAGTTTATTACATACTGTTTTACTTGAAATTCAAACTTTAGAAATAATTACTATTCCGAGAAAATCGTTAAATGTGAAGACACTGAATTTTCGCTCGTTAATTTTTCATTTCTTCAACTTTGGCAGGGAATTACAGCCAAAAGGCATAATACACAGTTATAAATGAAAATGCGTTATATTCCTCAACTATTCAAGTTTCATAAGCATCTTTCACATCATCTCTGTCTATTATAGTTTCTGAGAAAATCGTTACAATGTGAAGATAC
>JAFMTC010014754.1:81625-100069 GCA_018845635.1 Nicrophorus orbicollis | reverse complement strand
CACTTCTTCCTGCCAGGCTTCGCTCCTCTCACAGCTCCAAATAGTGTCAAATACCGCAACGTGACCGTTCCAGATTTAATTAAACAAATGTTTAGCAGCCAGAACATGATGGCAGCTTGCAACCCTCTAAACGGAAGATACTTAACCATCGCTACGATAATCAGAGGTGCAGTCTCCATGAAGGAAGTGGATGAGACCCTCTTCGATGTTCAAAACAAGAACTCTTCATATTTCGTACCCTGGATACCTAACAACATTAAGGTTGCCGTCTGCGACATCCCACCTCCAAACTTAAAGATGTCAGGTGTCTTCATAGGAAATTCAACTTCCATTCAATCGATATTCATAAGAATCCACGAGCAGTTCGAAGCTATGTTCAAAAAACGCGCTTTCCTCCATTGGTACATCAGTGAAGGTATGGACGAAGTCGAATTCAACGAAGCTTCATCTAACATGATCGACCTGATATCCGAGTACCAACAATACGAGGTAAATACCTAAAAATAATACTCTCATAAAAAAAATATATTAAAACAATCATTACTTCAGGACGCCAACGATGATGAGATGTACCCTGAAGACGAGGAAGAATTGGAGGAAGAAGAGGAGACGGAAATGGATTAAATTTAACTAACATTGTGCGCTTTTGAATAAAATTTTAATTTATGTTTGTATAGAGTTTTAAAACCGTTCTTTCTTGATTCCTTTGTTATTATTCTGTTTCCATGCAACAAAATTCCCTGAAATCAATAGCCGCAACGCTTGCGCTAGCCCCGATCGATATTTTTCTCTTAGGGCGCATTCAGCAAGGTAACCTTAAAGAATGGCCTTAACGTGGGAAGATAAAGAAGTCAGATTTGACATCCCGTTTTCGTAAGAAATAACTGTTATTATTGTCCAGGATAATTGCAATGTTGCATTTCAGGGAGATGCGGTTAAAATCCGAAGAGAAGATCGTGGATAGGTTGGACAACATTGAAGATACTAAAGGAAATGGAGGAGACCGTGGAAGGATGATTATAACTACTCTAAGGATCCTATGGCATTCGATATCAAGTCCAAGGATTAATTTATGTAAGTAACATTTTTAGATTATTGTTGATTTAATATAATTATTTTGATTTTAGCCATTGGTTTCAACTCGATAATTAGTATTAGTACAAAAGTTGTGAATTCGGTAAGTTTCTTTTTAATTTTGAAAACAATCTAATCTTAAAGATAAAATGATGTTGAGTGTTCTATTACTCATTTTATGACTAGTTAAGAGTAAATAATCATTGATGACAGTTTTACTATGTTAACAATAATAGTAAGTCTACTGCACAGAGAGATTAATCATTGTTTATACAACAGTTATATTTAGACCAATCTAATATTACACAAGGAATGTTAAATTCCATTAAAATACTTTCATGAAAGATTTTCACGCAGCATTTGTCTGTAAGATCTTTGTCCTATTTCTTGATTCATACGCGATGTTGCAAACAGAAAAAAAAATGAGAGTCAAGAAAAAAAATTATGTAGAGTGAAATGTATTTATAAATAAAACGACAATCTTTTTTAGAAACTCCGCGGGACGACTCAGGCTCTGCACATGCTGACCAACTCGAATAACACAAGATTCGAATTTATTTTTACCAATTTGATACCTGGAAACATGCGTCACTTCACCTCTGTTATGGGAGTCCATAAGTATGTCCAGATCGAATGACTCCGCTCCTTCTTTTTTCTTAGCTATTTCTTTCAAACTTTGTCCCGGCATAAATCTTCAAAGCTGCCAAACTGATTACACAATACGTACATTTTTTTTTCGTGAATGAAATGTAGGTCAGCCTGGGTATCAAATAAAAGAAATTAATGAAGAAAAAAGGAATTAAAGAAACGTAAATGAGATTAATCAGGGCTAAATGTTTTTTTTTCTCTCTCCCTATATGAATTTTATTTTAATTCGTGACTTTTCAGGGCTTATCTATCTTCGAAATTGTATCGTGAGCTGAAACTGCGGGGAGCCGTTGTGTACAATAAGCAGTTGAAAATATTACCCTTGGAGCAGGTTTTTACGACATTGCATGGCGTTTGGAACTTATCTAGTGATCAGGGGAATTTGGGGACTTTAATAATTTCGAATGTTAGACTGGTATGGTTTGCCGATATGAATGAAGCTTTTAACATTTCGTTGCCGCATTTGCAGATAGACACGGTATGGTTCTTGTGATTTAATTAATATCATCTGATAACGGTGCATTTCAGATCAAAGTTCGAGACTCCAAGTTCGGTACAGCTCTGGTCATTACTAGTACGCAGGAGAGCGGAGGATACATACTGGGATTTCGGATCGATCCCGAGGAGAAGCTGCACGTAGTGTACAAGGAGCTGATCTCGCTGTATTTAGTGTACAACAAGAAGCCGATTTATGGGGTGGAATATAAGTGGAGTCATCAGAAGGAGACGGATCTGCAAAAGCAGCATCTGATCGATGATTTCTCAGAGGTGGAGGAGCCTAAAGGTGAGATGACAAACGTCATTACTGCTTACTTGGCAGATGGTGGAGTTATCAAGGATCGCTTACCTCTTTTCTCCGAGGATCTTGGCGTTGCTATTGAAAGCATCAAAGACGGCTATACTCTACAGAAACTATGGGAAGTTATACCTATGTAACTACACATCAAATCGAACAATATTATATAATCATCATTTTTCAATTCAACTGTTGATTTGAAGTTAAAGAAAATATTTAAAAAAAAACGTTATTTTATAATAATACGATTTCTTTAATTCAATTAACTGTGTTAATCTACATCTAATAATAATATTTGCGGTTTCAAGGATAAAGTGTAATAACAATGATAACGTAATCAAGACACTATATGCTATAATTTCTAATTGAGTTTTATATTTTAATATAGTATTTCTTGTTGTTTTCAATATAAGAATTGTTCGTGCAACTTCAAAGCAATTAGCAGAAACGTTCTTTCGTAAATTGATTAACGTTAATTATTAAGTTATATTGTCTTGTTTTTCTTTTCTACAGAAAAACAATTGAAATTGAATACAAGGATATTTGTTTTGTTTATTCTTTCAATGTTTTATATAACCTTCACGAATTCTAGAATCTTGCTAATCTAATATCCTGCAACTGTACACGTGTAGACACATTTGATTGATATACCAATTTTTGAATCTAATTCCTCTAATTTTGGTTATATAGTTGGATTTATCTTTTAATTGTATAATTTTGACATGATTCAAAAAATATAGAAAGGAATATTTTGGAGAGGATTGAAGTTAGAAATAAAACAATGGTTGGAATATTTTCATTTAAAAAAAGGCAACAATCAGTTCTATGATTGTTCTAAACAATATTATTAAAAAACGACTTAATATTTAAAAATAATATTACTTACTTGTAATAAGTAAGTGGTAACGATTTAATACTAGTTACATAAGTATATAATAGATTTGTCGATGCTTCAATTATTGTATAAAGTATCTAGCACTAATAAATATATATATTTGTCACTTAACAATTATTGCACGTTCTTATTGAAATGAGATAATAAATGTTTCAAATCACTTTCAGTCAATTTAGATAATGTAGACTTCTTCTCGCGGTTCAATGCATTTCCATTCACTGCGAGAATATTTGGAAACTTCCTGAAGATATCCTCTAAATTCCTGAAATATAAAGTAGATCATTGAGTATTTTTCATGAGATTTACTTGAATTGATTTACCTGTTTGAGTCTATAGGAATTGTGATTTCTTTTAAATTTTTCGGACGATTCAACAATCTCCTCTGAGTACTTGTTTTCGTAGGCCTAGGTTCATATTTTGCTTGGTTTAACAAACCATCAGATGTTTTATTCTGAAATATTGAAATTGAAGTTATATAACTTATTCAAATCGCACCGAATTACATGCAAATGTATATACAGAAGTTATACCAACAAATCAGATTCTACTCTTTCAATGCATGCTCCGAAGTTTTGAATACATAAACAAAATTTGTACAACCTAATTTAAACAAATGAGTTATTGCTTGTTTTATACGACAGTTGTTATAACCCAAGTGCTCAGTGCTTTAACACAAATTTCCTACAAAAGGCTTACATTTAGATATGGTTTTCTATTTGAAAGAGCTGACTGTCGTTTTGAGCACATTTCTTCAAAAGTGATTCCTGGAAGAGGATACTTAATAACCTTAATCTGAATATTAGGAAATGTATCCTACTTTTCCATATTTTACAAAGATTGAATTGTACATAATTGTATTGATGTTGAAAATGGAATCATTACCTTACCTGATTCTTTCTTTTTATTGGAGAGAGGAGGAAATTTTGATTGGAAATTTTCGTCGCGATTCTTTGCTTTCTTCTCAATTTTCTGGACAAGCTTAGGAAACTTCAGTCGCATCTCTACATCAGGTCCTACCTCGCCATTGCTCGTTCCACTAACAGTCACCGACCAGCCACCTGTAGCAAACAATTGTTAGTCTTTAAACGGACAAGTAACTTATTATCACCTACATTTGGAAGTGCTTCCTTTCTGGTACTTCGTGCGTGCCCTATCAGACTCCGAGTCGCTTTCTTCAGATTTGTAATCGGAGTCTTTCGGTGTTTGACTTATTTTGTCGCACTTCTTAGAGGTTTTCATATTTATAGGGCCTAAATAAACAACTGTGTCTGTACATGATGTGGGGGGTTTGCATTTTTTTAAATATTTACATAAGTGCTTTATTTATTGTGTGCATGTTTATATTTGTTACTGTTAATATAGATAATATATAAATATATGTATATATAAAATAATTTTAATTTAGTTTGTGAAAAGTTTGCTAATGTTTGTACCTTCGTCCGACGTACTCTCAGGTGAATTATTTTTTTGCAACATGTAGAACGTTATCCATCCCTTCGGCATTTGCGCGTTTTCTGGAGATTCCTTGCTCTCATTACCTTCAACGTTATTATTCTCGAGGACCTGCTGAGTTAAGAGATCAGCAACTTTATCGATCGGATTATTGTTCTGCTCGGCCTTCTCCTCAGGTATTGTGTCGAATTTCTTTTGTCGACTGGTCTCCAGGTCTTCACGGTTTAGCGAATCTATCAGTATGTTCGCAATTAGTTGATCGAACTTAGGATCTGGCGCATCGGCGTAATCTAGGTAGGCCGGTTTCTGCGTTTTGCGATGGCTCAGCTTAGGTAAACGTTGCTGAACTAAAACAGGTATTTTCGATTTAGTCTTTGGTAGCGGGCTCAGTACTTTGTTAGGCTCAACGATCTCCATCACTTCAAGTATCTCAATTTGCTTACTTTCTGGTTTTTTGAATTCTCTTGTAATTGGAGTTAATTTCTCAGGTTTCTTACTGCGCGGCAACCAAAACGATTTAGGTTTCAATGGCTTGTTTTCGATGAGGGGTAAAGTAGTTTTCTTTTTACGCGGTTTCGGTTTTGCTGACATTTCAGGACTGGTGTCAAAGTAGGTGCTGTAATTACCGTTTTGCACATCGAAGTGCCTGATCTTGTTCTCCTTCCTCTTCTCTTCCCGCTTTATCTGACGTTTCATTAGTTTCTCTTTTAATTTACTTGGTAGCAGATTGGAAACATCGCCCGATGTGTTTTCTTCTAATATCATTTCAGGCTCGTTTTTCATCGGTATGTAGAACACGGAGGACTTTTTCTGGAGAATGTTGTTTGACGAACTGCTGTTGTCTGGAAGCAAATCAAGCTTATCCTCTGGGTTCTTCATTTTTGGGGAGCTTGGATCTTCCAAGCTGTCTACAAGGCTGCAGGAATCGGAGTCTTTATCGAAAGAATCGTTGGACGAAATATTCACTTCCATTGAGGTAGATCTGGGTAAGGCAGATAGGCGAGGCACTAATGGTGTTTCTTTCACTTTGTAAGGACTTCCCACGTTTACTTCACTGATCAATCTTGTAGGTTTGTCTTCTGGTTTCGTTTGCACATTGAATGTTGGAAGGGTTTGTACATTGATTATCTTAGGTTGCGAAGGTTCAGGCTTGCTCTTCAAGACGTCTTGCATAACCTGATTAAAAATTAAGTTTAGCGTCGATTGACTCAAGTGCACGTTTGAAATCACGTTAAAATTTGTGGTATCGCTTGTTTGAGTAGCCTCATTTGTAGTTTTCGGCACAAATTCCGCATCTTTGCTCAACACGAATTGATACTTTATTGGCATACTGACATTGTTGTTATTCTCTTTCGCAGTATCAGCAGATTGTGAGACGCTAGTGCAACTGTTGGCGTAAGCAGAATCAAAGTTATCCACTGTTCTACTCGTATTCTGGGATTCCGAGGAGGTCACGTTACTAAAGTTGCTGGAATACACAGCGTAATCCTCGTTGTGGCTATCTGGTTTAGGTGAGATCTTCCTCATGTGTTTAGGTGATTCATCCATGCTACTTTTCCTGGATTCACTCGTATAGGTGCCATTGTATATAGAAATTTTACGTTTTGGTGAGCTCTTAGTTTTAGCTTCGAATATATTCTTGCGGCTTCCTCGGGAATGCTCTGGCGTTGTAGGAGTAGAAGACAGCTTCATTTTACCGAAGGAGTATTGCCATTCCGAGTACGTTCTGGGAAATTGAATTCTGGAAGAGTCCCAGAATCGTTTCATCAGGGTAGACTTGCGGATATCGCTTTCGCGCCTCTTCGAAAGGTTAGGATCGCTGCTCGGGTCCATGGGCCAATTGCAGCTCTGGGCGCTCTCCGAAGAGTTTTGGCTATCCTGAGAAGCGGCCCTCTGTTGGGCTAACATGTGCCTGTGGACAAACAAAAAGAAAGAAAGGTGTTTTAGTTTGATGATGCGGGTGATTTACCAGGTTGTTTTGCGCATTTCTGATGCGGCCTCAGGCAAGTCTCGAAGGTTTCTGAGAGCTTTTCGCATAGAAACGTGCTGCTTATCACAGTTAAGATCTATCGACTAGCTTAATTAAGCTGAGGAACTAGGTCAATGGCGATTCGGGGGTCTGCACTTACTTTCGCATTATAGTTTCCGGAGCGCTCAACCTCCTCCTGAGGAGTACCGGAGGAGCGGATACATCCGAAGAGGCAAAGCAACTGATCTTCCTGGATCGGTCTTCCATCGCCTGGTAAATAAAGCAAAATCTTTAAGTTTGTTTATAGCGTGTATATAATTGATATATAAAACTCGTGCGAAGATTTGAATCGAAGGTGCAAAGCAATTACAAAGTCATTAACATATCGCATTGTTTGTTTACGACTCTGGTGTAATTTAGATTTGCCAAAGGTGATAAGTTATGAAGACTTACTAGGGGGTGGTTGTGCGGGTGATCGGTGATGGCTTACGCGTCAGCATCCAGGTGGATGGATGATCGTGGATTATTTGCAGGGGTGTTGTCGGTGTTGTTGCCGTTTTGCGATGTGCTTTGTGTCTGGCCGCACGGCCGGCGTCATGTCACTGAAGAAAATAACACTCGGTCGATATTTGTATAAACTAAACCGAATCTATAATTCCGCCGCCGGAATTTTTCCACCACACGAATGTAGTTCTATCATTTTCTAACCCGCAAGTCGGTCGCGGTCGCCGCCTCCTTCTACACCCATCGCCGCCACCTAATACTTTCATTATCGCAACAACAAATTGTCTAAACATTTCAAAAGTGGATGATCAAACATGTATGTTCATTTGCATTGACCAAGCCATTACTAACGGTGCGATAATTGCAAATGACGCAACATCTAAAGCATTGTTGTTAAGTATAAACAAATTAGCGATTAAGGGAAAAGTTCGACGCTATTTTTGGATTTCTGTGCTTTTCTACTCTTATTGCTTTCTATTATACTTTTTACCATTTTCATTCACACCCATGCTTTGGTCTTCGACAATTATTGATCACTTAACTCCGAGGACTATCGCGCATCTCCCTTCTTCCAGCAATATCCGCAGTTCCCACGCATCATCAATCACCTAATAAAATAACAATTTTCGATCACTGCTCCTTCACGTGCACGATCGATTCAGCCTTTATTAACATTCTACCTATAATTATTTATCTCCTCGATAATTCCCAACACACAATTTACACTTGTTATTCATGTTTTAGCATTTCCTAATTATATATACTTCAATCAAACTTTAACTTATAAAAAGATACAAATTTAAAAATCTATTTCAAACTTTTTCAACAATTGTTTTATTTATTTTTTTTAATTAATAATGATTTCATTTTTCACTCTCATTGCATGTTTGTTACAATACAATTATTTATTGCCTTCTAAATAAAGAAACGTATTTAAATAATGAGCTAATCAGACTATAGTAAAGTAGTCCAACAAATTATATTTGTCTAAGAATCATAATAATAGTAAATGCAAATATCACAATTTCAATTCATGACACCTTCAGAATCATTTAACTCATTCACACCTAAAAATCGTATTTTCTTAAAATAGAATTTCATTGAGGTAAGTAAAACGCAACTGTTTCATCTCAAAAGCTAAATAGTAAAAATAAATAGAAATAAAAATAGGTAAGCAAATCACAAATACTTATTTTCAGTAACTGAATAGTAAAATATTAAAAATAGGAATCAATTGAAATTGTAGATAATAAGTAAAAAATAGTATAAATAGTGAAATTAATAGAAATTTTAAAAATTGCCTTATCTTAGGATATAAATATTTAGGTTGGAATAAATTTGTTTAAATAAAAGAAATATGGATATTGCTAGACGTACTATATTGAAAAATATATAATTGACATTGATTGATTTTTATAGAATAAAATAATTACTAGATAATTTTGTAATTAAACACACATAAAATGATCAATTTCTACAGATTTCGTTAAATATATTAAGTGATGGACGCATGAGCTGTCTGATTCCTTTTAAATATCCTTTATATTACTTTAGTAAAAATATATTAACATAATAAATTAAAATAAAAACCAAGGATTACATTCAAAAATTCAAATTTATTATAAAGCTGTATATTGTGTTGCATATATCATAATTGTAACTTATGTGTAATGTTATAATAACATCATTTTTATCATTACATAACTATTTTACAACAATTTCGCTGCTTAATCATTTCTAGTACAATGAAATTTAATTTAAGTTTTGAAGCTCGTTGTATCAAATTTCGAGATAAAGCCTGGTTTCCTGTACCCATTTAACTACTTATTACTTAAGTACGATTAATTTGTAGAAACATACGTTCCTGTTTATAGAAAATCCGATTATAAACTCTGACTAAAAAGTTTATAATCTTTATAAATTGAAAAGATATTAAATTAAAAATAATAATCAGCTTAACTCAAATTATGTAATAGATTTGAATATTTTTAAAGGGTTTTGAATATAATAAGGATTGTAGACTTGGAATTGTGATTGTATTAGATATATTTATTAAAAAATAAATATAATACATAAGCGTTTATTTTCATTAAAACTATAATATTCGAAATAATATTAGAACAAACACTGTTAAATTATAATGACGTTATACAGTTACGTCGGATATTAGGTAAGGTTATAATAATCTTAAATGTAATTTATATAACTAGACTTACATCGAGGAAAGCTAAGAGGCACAACAGCTATAGAAATTAATACGTTTCGTAACGAGAGAGTGAGATACAACAAAAAAACATAATACTAACTAAGTATAGTGAATTCACACTGATATGATTAATTCTTGAAGTTGTGTTAATCGGAAGCCGTAACAACTAACCATTAGTAAATTAATATAATTCATAATAATAGAATACCTTATCCCGTTACTAACATATTTGTATATATATAATGTATATAAAAAAAGAAGAATAAAACGAACGAAACGTGAAGCGGAAAAGCGGAAAGTTTTAGAACTAGTTTTTCTTTTCTTTCTCGTTGAGGATTGAATTCAGTTTAAACTGAGCAAACGGCCTCGCGGACGCAATCGGTGACGAACTTCTCCTTTTCGTTGTTGTTGACTCCTAGGATGGATTCGAAGGAGTTGATGGCGGCTTCGGAGAATTTCTGTCCTCTCAGGCTGGTGACAACCTTGGCTTCACCAGTGAAGCCGGAAGAAGTTAGACCGGGTGGGACGAACAGTGTAACGTCGCTGATCTTTCCGGTGTTTACTTCAACCTTGACGTGGAGTTCGTTCGAGGTTTCGGTGGATGGGTTTAATAACTGTGCTGGTACTGGGAAGGATCTGAGTATGGTGAACTTAGGGGTTGATCCGTAACACCAATCCCAACTGGCCAAACGGTTGCGAATCTCAGTAATACCTGTAATATTACAATATTAGAATTGTTTAAGTGTTTAAGTGTAGGAGAAGGATTTTATTACCTGGGAACCAATTTTCGGATGGGTTGATCATCTGGAACCCTTTCTGCTTTTTGGCCAACTCCATGCCACCGTCTTTAACGGTTTCGCTATCGAATCTCAGGAATTCCCATCCAATTGCCGAAAGAAGACCATCCATGGTCACTTTCGGGTCTATCTGGGATATGTTGACAAACTTCTTATCGGCACTGACCTGAAATGAAAACATATAGTTAATATTACCCTTTGTATTTGTAAGCTCTGAAAATATACTGAAAGATACTTGCGCTCATTAATAACTAATAATAACTAATAACTAATAAACGTAAATTTCTCCGCAAAATTTAGAATTACTGTTAGAAAATTAAATTATCTATTTATTAAGATTAGGGAAGTCATTTTATGAAAAATCTTTATACTAAGAGGAAGAAGTACTGAAAATGTACTGAAAGAGAAACGTGTGTTCATTTATAATTAATTTATTTTTCGCCAAAAATTAGTTATTGGTTGGAAAATATGATTATCAACTAATTGAAAGAAAACTGTTTTTCTCTGTGTTAAAAAGAATAAAGGTCTGAAAAAAATACTGTTACTACTAAGTTAATAAATGCTCATTATATGAAAAAAAAAATGGCAAAGCATCAATTTTCAAGGAAAACTTTAGTTATTTGTTGTAACAGAAAGATAGATCTGAAAATATGATGAAAGGGACATGTATACTCATGTAATAAATAAATCCATATTTTCAGACAAAAAAACTGAATTATTAGCAATGTTAGACAATCTCATTATCAACTAATTAACATTAGGGAAAATAAGTTCAAGGAAAACTTTAGTTCCTTGTAGCAAGATTCATAAAAGTCTGAAAAGACACGTGTAGTCATTAATAATCAATATATGCATATTTTCCAGCAAAAAAAGTACTGAATTATTGGCAATGTATCAATGTTGGGAAATCTCATTATCAACTAATTGAGATTAAGGATTATCAGTTCAAGGAAAACTTTAACTCTTTGTAGTAAGAGGAAGAAAGGTCGGCGACCCGGTTGACCCAATCTAGCGCGCGTGAAATAAAAATAAATAGAGAGAAGAAAAAAAAAAGAATAGCGTATCAGTGGAAGGTTTTTGGTAACATTATTTATGTTTGTTTTCTATTTACTACGTATTCCTCTCTCTTCCTCTAATCCTCGCTTCACTTTCGACTTTTAGTAATGCCATTCAAAGTCATGCAGCCAATGCGTGCTCGAAACGGCTCTCTCTTTAAACTCCACGGATTTGTTTGTTTTGTTTTCGTACGCAATCTGATTAGCAAGTGACCTGGAATTGATCTGGGTGCCACTTTGACCCGGCAATCCCGGGGGGTCCGCATACATCACCTACATTTGATCAACATTTGCAATTCCGCACATCATCAATTACAGTAATGATCAGCAGAAAGAACAAAACATGCTTATAATTTCCATGCCATTAATTATTATGAAAAATTAAAAGAGATTAGATAATTTAACGATTAATGTACGAAAATTGCTTGTAGCCTGTAAAGTCTAAAGTTTAGATTTATTTTCGGTACAAGTATTTTTGTACACTTTATTCGCGAACCTTAGTCTAGTAGAAATAATTTGCGCGACACAAATATTTACTTGTTGTCGCGTTATTACCTCACTCCGGTTATCTTTGTTGTTTTTTATTAATAGTCTAAGTTACAGCCTTGAGACGGGATGATGAAACTTTAGAAATGCTTACCTTTTGCTTAGTAAGTGCTCCGACTGAGTCTCCTTGGTTCACGTCCACAAACAACGAGCAGTGCTGATAATCCTCGCCTTCTGCAACCTGGTCTGCAGAAATCTAAAGAAGAAATAAATACATTAATTCCAGATCGTAAACGTTTTTTACTTTTATTCATACCTTATGATCGAAGAATCGTAGACCATCCTTCTGTTTGTTGACGATTAAACCGAATCTCCTGAAGAGAGCCCTGGCGACGATGTCGTTCGGAGTCGCTGATCTGCCGAAGATGCTCAAGTTCATGGCTCCATTGTCTTGGTATACCGTAGAGGCCTGCCCTTGCTTTCTAGCCACGGGCAAGACGTTATCGTTCTCGTGGTGGAACGAGATGTTCGTCTCCAACCAAGGGTTTGCAGTTTGCCCAATCTGGATGCAAGGATCGTTCTTGTAGTAAAGCATGATGTTGTCTTTATTCAGATCGTAGTTGCTTTTAATCCATTCCTCGAGGGCTAAGTTTGTGTAAACATCGTTCGATTGCGAGATGAATACAGACTTCTGCGCTGCACCACCCGACAAAGGGCGGATGATCTGATGGAACTTGGAAGCACTCCTCAAAACGTTGCGTTGAACGAAAGCCATTTTTGTTGTGATATTTTCTTTATATATTTATATATATATATATAATATGTAAAAAGTTCAACTTTGTGTGATTGTTATTGTTAAAACACTGGTGTCTTTGTAACTTGTAAGAAAACACTTTTCTATAGATGCTGTGCCCTTCGCGTTCACTGGTTGGATTGCGGTGCAGCTACGTTTTTATGAGAAGATGTCAACGAGATCAAATATTCGTGCACGTCCAAGGTTTGGTGCAGCCACTTCCAAGTTTGGTGCAGATTGTTAATACGGTAACGTATACCAAGACAATCTCCAGAACTATAGATCATTCCTTTTTTTGAAAGAACTTGAAGATATGAGAATCTAGCTCTCCTCTCTATATTCAAAATGTTTTCGTTCCACCCCTCTTTGAATGCACTGAAACATAAACAAGGGATTTACAATCTTCCACTTTCTTGCATCATACAGCCTAGGTCACGTAAATGTTGCACTTTCATTCATGCTACTCATTTCAGTCAATTAGCTTACATTCCTATAAATAAATCGAAGGAAACATTCAAGACATTTTCGTCTCACCAATTGATCATAAAAATCAACGCATTTCAATTGTAAACATACATTCACTTTTACACCACTATTTGCATACGCACACAAAGACAATGTGCAAAATAAAAATCAACACACGCACAAAAAAGAAACACCTTAATCAATTCATATTATGTAACGGTCTCAGTTCACGATTCAAAGTCCTATCCAAAGTTTAGCTCATAAATAATAAGTTTCTTTTCTCGAGCCAGTTAAAAATAGTTAACTAGTCAATAACAACTTTTTACTTTATCCATTCATTATTTATATATATATATATATAAATAATATATGAATATATATATGAACAGAAAACAATTTTATTCCAAAACAAAAACTGGAATCAAAACCCATTTAAATCTAAGAATAATGATATATTAATAATATAATCAAAATATGAATAATCATTAAATTTACATGTATACGGTTCCCTGAAAACTCAGTACAAATCAAATCAGAACAAGCAAAAATAGAACATTGAAAAACAGAACAGTGACTAAATACAGTACAGGAATAAAATGAAGACTGACAAAAACATGTACTTCAGGAAGTCAATAATAAAAATAATTAAAGATAACAACGGCTATAAACCTCACGTTCTGTATTTTCCATGTTCTTAATTTTTTCCAAAAATTCTAATAAATCAACCTCAAACCACAAATAAATGATTTATATGAAACAGGTACATTTCATAAATTTGTTGGAATGAAATACTATTTTCAACATTGTTTATCGTGAAATAATCATGAAAATAAATTGTAAGTTAAAATTAAAATAGACTTTGTAATTTTAATCCTGAAACCACAAATAAACAAACAAATGAAGATTGCATTCATCAAACCACAAATATTCCTCTATTTTTACACGATATGTTTATAATGCGAATATATACATTTTTGTATGATTACAATTATTAATTAATTTCTTAAATTTTCTGGAACTAAAACCTCTTTAAATCATTATACAAAAAATAATCATGAAACTGAATTAGTAAATTTATTCTTAAACTCAAATATTAATCTTCAAATATTTGTCAAATTATACCTCACAACGTGTTTACAATGGTAATATACACATCTTGGTTAATTAAAGTCATTAATTAATTAAATTTGGAAAATAGTTTCAAATATCACACTCTAAGATTTTTGTATTAATATTTCATTTAAGCAATTTAAAGAATCATTAATTATATTTCATTTAAAATTCAATTTCGAAATTTCATTTTAATTACTACGGAAAATTTACTAAAACGACAATCAAAAAAATAATAATTATTACGAAATTAATAATCGATAAATAACATTCTAGAATTATCGAATCTCTGGGTGTTTTTGTTTATGAAAAATAATATCTTTCAACTTTCTGGGCCATCCAAAAATTGTAAACAAGGAGAGAGATATATTGTTTACGTGTCTGATGTCTGTCACGTAGTCATTATTGTTGATCTCGAAAAATTCCACTTATCAATCGAAAGTCCCGTTTTTTTCTTCTTCTTCTCCATTAGAACATTTAAACAAATACGTCTGTCATTCACCAATAACATTGAAAATTCCACTGTTGTTGATGCAGTTGTTAACACGTCTCTAAATAAGCGAATGCAACATATAAAACTCGTTTTCAAGTGGACTTATTTTTCTTTTACATTGACCCATAATTAATACGATTTATCATATATTATTCACATTAACGATTTTATTCAAACAAAATATTTATCAATGATATCATTGTTTTGAAATTGTATCAATTCTATTGTAAAATAATAAAAAGTATATGCATTTTAAATGTAGACAAAGTCGATATTTCTGAAAGTTTCAATGGAAAATTACCGGGTAATTGATACTTAAGTTACCCGTAAAGTTTATATATATTCATTTATATACTATTAAATATGTATTTAAATACAATTACAATGTATTTTCAATTGAAGAAGGTACATAATGTTACTTTTAAGTAAAATTGTTAATTAATTCGTGGAAAGTGCTAAAATTTATGTAAATTATTTGTTTGAAACCAAAAAAATAATGGAATTTCTTAAAATTATTATTACATATTAATAATAAATGTGGAATATTCTAAGCAAATTATTTAATTTGCTTTATAATATAAATTAATTAATTATTGAAGCCATATTGTATTTTTCAAGTAAATTAAAGATTTTATTTAATATATTATATTCTATATGTTAGTAATTGAATTGAACAACTATATTAGCTAAAGTGGATTTAATGGATAAATTTGATGTATTAAAGGTAATCATCTTCTAAGAAAGGGGGAACTCATTTACGAACGCATGTAATGCATTTAGGGCTTAAGTCTAGCAAAATTGGACAAGATGGAGTTGGTTTAATGGGATGGTTACTATAAATATATGTTAAGGTAAAAAAGAAATAGAAGCAAACCAGATTGCATTGTTCAGACTTACATTGCTCAAGTAATATTGTTTACTGTTTTGGTTTTTTTTTTTGGGAAGAGCGACTTAAATACGGCTGGAGACCAAAGTCCAATGACAAAGGGGGATCGGATCAACTAAGCTGCTCGTACAAAACTGGCCTAGACTAACTTCACACTTGACTTAAGTACGTTCGGAAGCCTGATAAAATGTGGCTGGGTGTATTTTTGCATAAATAAACAAAACCTCTCGTTCCTCTCACTCTCGCAATCCCCCACGACAACAAATGTATAATAATTTGCAGTAGATGTGCCTCCTTGTTCCATTCATTTCTCTCTGTCTTTCGCTCAATCCTGTATAAATAAAAAAAGAAATACACAACAAATCATTAAACAAACAAGAAAAAAAGCTTTTATCTGGCAGCGATTGCTGTGATCCCACAAGTAATTCGTGTACTATTTATAGGAGTCCTTATCGAAAGGCCCAAACATCCTATTTCCAAAATACATATTGTTTTCTCGTTCGGGTCTATGCTTAAGCTCAGTACTTTTCCTATGAGCGCTCAGAGTTTGACGCAGTTTGAATTTTCCCGCCTCGCGGACTGTTTTGACGTGTAGTTGAGGCAGACACCTGTTGCTCAAGGTAAATTCAAGATGTCAGTGTAATGAATCCGTCTCTTGGGGAAAACAAAGGGAGAAAATAGACTTTAAACCGCACGGATATGTGATTGAGCAATCCCACTTCTGCGGGAATCCAGTAATTCGTTAGTATTTATGTTCTATCCACCTTTTCAACATGAACAAAGAAGATGACATTTCCTGGTATCATGGAGACAAGTCCAGGCAAGAGGCTGAATCCTTACTCCTAGAAGGTAAGTTTCAGTTTATTGTTGAAAAAGATAGATTGTAAACAAATTTGTGTACTTAATTTCAGAAGGGCATGTCGATGGGTCTTTTCTTGTGCGACAAAGTTGCTCCTCGCAGGGTGACTTCGTTGTCTCAGTACTCAATAGCAACTCAGTGGATCACTTTCAAATTCATAAACATGCCGAGGATGCATTCTTCTCTATTTGTAAGTAAATAACCTACAATTAATTGCAATTAACTATCGTGTATTTTTAGTTCCTAACACAAAGATACATGGACTGGAATGTTTAATAGAACATTATCAAAAGAGCTCTAATGGTATTAACAGAGTGTTACTGACAGTACCTATTAAGGGGGTTGCACCTCCTCACAACACTCGAAGACATGGTGTAACCAACCTGTTGCATCGAGCCACTAGTCAGGGAAATCTCAGGGTTGTTTCGGAATTGCTCAAAGCTGGCTACAAGCACGATGCCAAAAACGAAAATGGACAAACTGCAGTGCATATCACTAGTATGCACGGAAACAATGATATTCTTACCATGCTCATTGATTATGGAGCAAATGTTAACTCAATAGATATGGCTGCCTACACACCTTTACATGTAAGTATTCGTATAAGATTCAGTTTCAATTTAAAGTAATTGTTATGGATTTCAGTATGCCTGTCAGAATAATTTAGTCAGTACTGTAAAGCTGTTGATCAGAGTGGGTAATGCTAATATTCAAGCAAGGAATACTGAGAATGGTTGGGTTCCTTTACATGAGGCTGCTAATGGTGGACACAAGGAAGTGATCCTGGAACTGTTGAGCTTGAATGCTCCGGTTAAGCCCAGGACTAAAAGTAATGAGTTACCCGCAGATTTGGCTAAAGCCAATGGCCATTTGGAATGTGCTAAGATATTGGAAGAATACAAAACTCCAACTCCGAATACTGAAAAGAAACTATGGTACCATGGTACTTTGAACAGAGTTGAAGCTGAGAACTACATAAGATCTTCAAGAGCTGAAAATGGCACATTCTTAGTCAGATATAGCAATAGGAACAAAGCGAACGTATTAACTGTCATCAATCAAGGGGAATACTTCAATTACATTGTTAAAACAGAAGGCACCTACCATTTCATCGACGATGGGCCATATCTTGAATCTTTAGAGCATCTGGTTGATCATTACAGTCGCCTTGCTTATGGTCTTCCAACGATCCTACAATTCCCAGTTCGTCCGACTCCGAAGCCACCATTACCAGAATGCAAGACGATTCCCAGACAAAAGAAGAAGACGCAGATTCCGAGCACCTCGAACACAATGAATACCGTTAATTCCATACCTAATCACATGCGAAATATTACTTTTAAGAGTAATTTGGAGCTTAGCGAAAACACGATTAATAATAACAATGACGAGACCCAAGACTATATACCAAAAGATCGGATTGAGCTGGATTGGATCTTGGGTGAGGGTGAGTTTGGGTCGGTTTACAAGGGCAAGTATCAACAGCCGAACGGCGAGAAGATCGACGTCGCTATAAAAACGTTACGCAATGATCAACTCGAGGAAAACCGTGAGTCTTTCTTGAGGGAAGCCAAGGTTATGATGCAACTAAACCACGAGAACATTGTTAAATTAATCGGGGTCTCTCTTGGTAGCCCTTTATACATGGTACAGGAGCTTATGAAGTACGACTGCTTGTTGCATTTCATAACTACGAAACGTGAGGAAGTTAATCCTGAGGTGGATTTCATCATTTGGGCAGCGCAAATTGCTCGTGGTAAATACGTAAAATTGACGTTATAACTACAGCTTTTGTATTAACATTTACTTATAATTAAAGGGATGCAGTATTTGGAGAAGCAGAGGTTCGTTCACCGCGATTTAGCTGCTAGAAACATACTTTTAGCTTCTGCTAAAAAAGCGAAGATTAGTGATTTCGGATTATCCAGAGCTTTGGGTGCAGACCACCAATATTAC
>JAFMTC010014754.1:53690-67718 GCA_018845635.1 Nicrophorus orbicollis | reverse complement strand
TGAAATCGCTGTGCTGAAAAAGGTGATGGTACACATGGTGTTTGCATGGTCAGCAAATTTGATGCAACAGCAGCAAACAAACGCGTGTTTAATGTTAATTAAAGGGAGTACCCAGATTTAGCCGCACATCCGGCGGAAGTGATAAACCACGCTTCCTTGGAATCCCGAGACGTACTCCAACTGTATTTGGATTCAAGGGGTAATCATGTTACTTGCTATTCTAACATGTTATAACTCTTGTATATTTAGACAAAATATATATTATCTTAATCCTTTATAGTAATAACACTAATTACAAATTAATTAATTAGTTTTTATAAAATAATACAAATAATTTAAAGAATTTCTTAAAAAAAAACTACTTTCAGTTAAATTAACTTAGTAAAAAGTATAACCAATTTGTCTTCAATAAAAAATAAAATTTTACCTGAAATTTTTGTGAATTATTTGAATTT
Organism: Nicrophorus orbicollis; assembly: GCA_018845635.1. Taxonomy (NCBI): domain Eukaryota; kingdom Metazoa; phylum Arthropoda; class Insecta; order Coleoptera; family Silphidae; genus Nicrophorus; species Nicrophorus orbicollis. Next base: position 67,263 of record JAFMTC010014754.1, on the reverse strand, counting down.
CGTTAATACAATCCATTTTCATCTTTATTACATAAAAGATGTTTAGAAAATTTTCTTCTAAAATTTCTACAATTTACTTAATTTTGTCAAGAAAATATATTGTCAATATTAATTTGACTTAATATATATAAATTAACTTTATAGAATTTATATAAACATTATAATTTTTTGTTTTAATTCTATCAAAAAAAAATTGTGATGTAATTCTAAGTATGTTCTGTTCCAAGTTTATATATTAATAGAATGCATGGAAAAATCTATTTTTTTTTAAAATATATTGTTCATGTTTGAAGTATTCTAAAAATAATCCGGAAAAGTATTCGGATTTTTATGGGCAAACAGCGAACCAAGCAATGTTCGTAATCGATAAACGCGTATTAAAAAAAAGTTTTACCGTGCCGATGCGAAGACGTTGTCACGTAACGAGGATTACGTGAAATATCCATTAAATTGCTCATTCTCTTCAACAAAAATAAAAAATATAATACTTGTAAGACAGAGGAAAAACAAGTAGAGAAAATTGCGAAAACAAACGGAGAAGTGTAATTGCAGTGAATTAGGAGAGCTTACGGATGGTAATTTCTGTTTCCGTTTGCGCAGCTAAAGATAGTAATTGAGCTAGGAATGACATGTATAAAGAAGCAATGTAGCACATTCAATGATTATAATATCCAGTTGTTTCTTCATTCTAAAGAGAAAATGTAATTAGATTTTTCTTTAACAATTGGAATATATAGCAGTTAGTAATCAAGTTAGAAATAAAGTATCGTATAAACAACGTAAAACGAAACACATGTAAATCTATTTTTTTCTCTCTTTTTTATAAAACGAAAAAGTAATTGAGCAAAGTCATTTTTTTCGTATTTATTAGTAAATATAACTGAAAGTAATGAAGTTAGCAATACGACTTGTAATGAAATAAATAGACAACGTAAAACGAAACTTACATAAGGATATCAAGTTATAGAATAAATCGATTTTTTTTTAAATAATTCTAAAATCATAATTGTTGTTAATAAATAATAATAATCTGATTAAACAACGTAAAACGAATCATGCTCTTTACATCCTATTTTAAAGTAACTAGTATTCTCGATGGCAATACGACGTATAGCGAAACAAATAAATAACGTAATATGAACGTAAAGCTACTGTGATTACAATATAAAACTAGTTTATAAAGTAAATCTACTTTTCAATAATTAAAAATTAATGTTAAGAATAACAACCTCCTTATTTTTTTTGAAGCTGAAAAAAATCCTATATTTTTCTATGAAATATAATGGTTTTTCAATTATGTTTGATGCGAATGATTGATTAGGTAATTTCGGCTAATCAAAATGTATGCGATGGCATTAGGTTTTGTATGAATATTCATAACCCAGTTATGCATTTTCTATGTCTGAATGTCACGAACTGGATTTTAAATTGGTTTAGGAAAGAGAATGTGATTTCAGTTCTCGTTTGTTTTGTTTTTTTCCTCTCTCTTTCGTAATTAGTGGCTCGAATGACCTAAATATTACTTGGCTTATTTTGCTGCAAGCGAATTGCTCTATTTTGAAATAATTATGCTCCAACTAATTATGTAATGATACTAATAAGCACATTATGTGATTCATTTTAATTAATAATTTTTCTTTATTCTCATTTTCATAGTTTATGATCATATTTATTTAAACAACTTTAGAAATTTTCAAAGTTTAAAAAAATGAGGATAAATTTTATATCCATTTTCAATGTGAGACAATTCTTCATGAAAAGCATATGTTACAAGAATTTTTGATGATACGCATTTCCACCATGTAATTACATTATTTTTCCATGCAAGTTACGTGCATATTTGAAACTAGCTACATATGCAAGAGTGTAAATCAATAGTTTTACATGGTTTAAAGCAGTAATTAATTAAACTGAATTTGAATTGAATGTATCATCAAATTAATTACTCTACGTTGATTGTATAACAACTATTTTACCCTATTGATGACCATGCTTTGTACATACTTTATCCTAGATCACAAGCTATTTGAAATAGTGGATGCGCCGGGTATACACAGGATGAAAAGTACAGCAAAGGCAAAACTGCGTATGTTAAAATATATCTCTTGGATAAATGATAATTGGAGAGCATTGGTAATAACGGTTTTGCTGATTCCGAAACGGTAATTGTATTAATGTGAAGTGATTGGAATATTCGGATAAATGCACTAATAGAACAATAAATTTGAAGATGGGAGATATGCAGCAAATTAAAGTAGATTATCTGCAATTTGCTGAGCGCAAATTCCGCTCAAACAATGCATGTATGTAGTACATACATACACACAGGGTATGCTTTGTATGCGATCTGTGTCGCATCGCTCGAATTTTAGCAAATCCCTTCAAGATCCGAACAAGGAATGATACTATCTATGAGAGTTGCATTTATTTTTGTTGCTGTTTATTTTCCTATTAGTCTGCTGATGATACTATGATTACTACAACATCCTCAATTATTGGACGAAATACGTGTAATAATGAGCGTAAGAGTTGCCGAATTTGGACCATATTTATACCTTAAAACAATAAGTTTCAAATTAATGGTTCAAATTAGGCAACTCTTCCCAACATTGGGTATCTCTTAGATTATTAGATTATATCTTTACACAACATATTATAGCTATACTATGAAGCAAATACACGTCAATATACAATAGTGGTCCAACCTAGGCAACTATTCCTCCATTGCGTGTCTCCCGTATTAGTACATTATATAAATATTTTTGCTGTCTTCGGTTAATTATCAATTTTCCATCCATTAGTGTAATTGCATAAGTGGTTCGATTGTTTCGGGGTCAACGTTTCCGAATCCACCGGGGCTTTGTGATTATTATTGTTATTTCTGTTATATAATGGAGACTTTAGGATTCGCCTCCACTTATCCCGTTTCCGGCGCAAGCCACCCCCTACGTGACGGTAAATTGAATCGGCCGAAAAGAATATAAATAAAGATACACAATCCTTTCAACTTTCTAAAGAGAAAAATGTATGTGTACATAAAAGGCGACACGTAACATTGAACAATCGATGTTATTAGGGTACCATAAATCCAAACGTATCGGAAACTTGGCATGGGATATGTAAATAAAATGCATGCATGTGCAGGTATGAAAAATATAGTTCACATTTGAGGCTCGACAATGGAGATATGAACTGATAGTTGTGCATACAGCATGTCATACATCTTAGTTATATTCGCTGCGTCTCACAGAGGAAAAATATGCCTGGAAAGTAGTCAAATCGTAGAATAAGATACGCAATTGTATTCAGTAAATAAATAAAGAACGAAGTGATGAAATATGGGTGCTGTAATAAGTATTTTGACATCAAAAACTTTAGTGAGTATTATCAGAACAAACCATTCACACGTTGCTGTTTTGTCATAAATTTTTACATTTGTCTGTGGATGAACTTACTTTGAAAAGTAATATGAAATACATTGATTTGTGTAAATAAGCTAATATCATAGATTCAATTAAGGTAATTGTTTGTAACAGTTTTAGTAACATCTACTTCCTTGGTATCATGTTCATTCATAGTATCCAGACAATAAGTCCATTGTGGTTAGCCGGTTGATCGGAAGTGGAGCACTATCCAAGAGAATTGGACGGATCTAGTTGAGCCTTCGAGGCTTCGGGTGGGTTAAAGATGTTTTATTGGGTCTGCTAATAGGTCTGGGAATCGATGCCCAAATTGTCCACTGAAATATTTGTTGGCAGCAATGGTAACAGACAATAAAAGTAATGGATGTGTCACAAATTTGGCCTGAAAGGCAGGGAAATCGCTTGAACATGAAGAAAACGTCGACATAAGCAGCCCTTTTCCCAGCTAATCGATCCCAACTCCAAATCGCGAGTATACATATATATATAAACATACATTTTATATGTATATAAACTTATATACAGCGCATTCAGATATATAAATATATTTATTAGATATATTATATATTGATATTGGCCTCGAAAAGCATCAATCAATATTGGCATTCTTTCCCCATATGCTTTTATTTCTAACGCAAATAAACGTCAATCGTAAGCCGGATACATTACATTATTGCATAACATAAACAAACAGTCACGCGAGTACGCATCTGGCGGCGCTGTTCAACTTCCGCTTTACAATTACATTCGCATTTGCAGATGAATCTGCAGTCATTATGATATTAAACAGTTGCGACTTTTATTTAGTCACATCAGATCACTCAGACTAATGGACGGAAACTTGATGGAAACATCAGGATTTTTAGTAGTAAATACAAAAAGTTTCAATTCTGTAGTTAAAAATACATAACATAATTCACTATTTGAGAAATGGTTATCACATCTCCCTTAATTAATAGCCAAATCTTATTATGCAAACTGTTTTAAAATAATTTTTCAACTTAAATTATTGAAATTAGGGCAATTTTTGACCGAGTAGTTAAAAGTCCCAGTATCACAAAAATCTGGTGAAAAATGGTGCTGGTTCGAATCCGATTTTTCCAGCTTTTACCTGTCAGCAAAATAAGGTATTGAAGGTTGATAACTTTTAAATATATTTAATAATATACAACACTACCTCACATAGTGCGTTTTCTATTAGTCCGGATTCTCTTTCCAATTATAATTACTTGTAAAATTAATTTGTCAAAAGATATAAAATTTTGTTTGTCTTCTTATTCTGTTAAATTTCTTAAAGAAACGTACATACATCTCCTAAAATGAACTTATTGTATACGTGGCATAATGCGGCTTCGTCAATTCGGATTCACTGTGAAATTGATCTGCCGATAGAAATAAAATTTTGTTCGCCTTCTCAATTTGTTGAAGAATCTCAATAATGAGGCAAATCCAAGTAGGCTGTTTGTAGTAGTGATATAAGGATGTTTGTAGGAGGAAACCAAATAAAGTCGATCAAAAAGCCAACTGCTGGAGTGTAAATATAATTGGATGGCTCGAGAATAAGCAATTTAGAGACGTTCTTCCAATTGTAAGGCAAGCTTTCTCATATTTCGTAATATGTGAAACGAGAAAACCACGAGTATACTTGTCAATTATAAAAACAAAAACTTTCATTAAATAATAAAGAATATCAAACAAAAACAACACTATGTATATTAATGGACTAATGGATTGTTTTTTGATGTTGGAAAATATTATATTTTCACTTCGATGTTGGAAAATATATGAAAACCTTACATGATCCAGTTTCGAATAGTACGAATTTTGTTTTGATATAGTTAATGAATTTCAGGAACTTTGTAGCAATGAATTGAAGTCAAATCAAATTACTGAACCCAATGGATGGAAACAGCATCGGGAAAATGTTTGTATTTAACATGACGAATCAACTGAAATCAAATGGAAAATGGAAAAGTTAAGCTCCATTCATTTCGCTGTTGGAAAATGCAGGAAAACCCGTTTCATATAGTTCATAGATTTATGAAATTTCAGGAACTCTGTATTAATGAATTTATGTTAATTCAGATAACTAATCCTAATAGAAGGAAAATCGATGCGAACAACGGGATTTTTGTTTTGTTTTCAGCAATGGTGAATTAAACTCATTTAATTTCAATATTGAATAATACAAAATTGATATGAATACCTTACATAATTTTATAAAGAAACAACAACTATTGGTTTGGCCTTAATTAACTGTAAAATAATTGTCACTAGGATCTTAATATACAAAAACATATAAATTTGATTTCCTGAAAACTGAAAATAATAATACAGGTATAAAACCTAGTATAGGAACAAATTGAAAACGATAAAAACAAGATACAATCGTAATAAAAGTAAGCTTAAAATTGATCAACTACAATAACGGCAATTAACCAAATGTTCTGTTTTGTTACTGTCCTGTTTTTAATTGTTCTGAGATTCCGGTGACCATGAATTTAAATCATTAAAAAAATCGTGTTATTATGTAAGGGTTAGAAATACGAAACAATCTATTAGTACAATTATTTAAACTAAAATTTGTTGTGATGTAAAAATTACGAGAAAACATGAATTTATGATTAGTTTTTTTAGTACTAATTCACAGAAATACTATTCTTTAGACTGTCAAATGTAAAAATGCATGACAAAACATCAACTTATCCATTGGTTCTTTCCAGTACATAAATTTTAACATTTTTGTACCAAAATCGTATCTGTTAGCATTATATTGAATATTGTATTAATATTTGGTTACATTTTGCAATATTTTGTTACATTTGATTAATATCATTGCAGATTACGGTGGGAGATTTAAAACGTAAAAATGGATCAATCACATGTGCGTCCGAATTAACGGATTAGAATTTACGGTGTCCCAGTTAATTAATATTACATATCAACGTAAAAACTAGTAAACGCACACGCATCGACGTTATTCAATCCGGCTATTCGTTTATTTAATGTTCCTGCCTTTTTTATGTGTGCCTTTCCACGTATTCCATAACTCGAAAAGGGTTTTTTGTTTGCCGCTATTTCCAACCGCTTTTTGTTTCCGCCCGGTTCCGTTTTTATTTTCCACCTATTATTTTCCTCCCTTTTTATTTTTCGGAACGTCCCCGGAGTTTGCGTTCGTGGGAATTTCCATTGGGATTTCCCTCGGTTTGCGAACCGAAACGCCCCCGAAGAACGAATTAATCAAGTCCCAGTTACGCAACATTCAAAAACATCTCCTACCGCTCGAAACAAGAAACTTGATGAATAGCTTTCATTTCTGTACAATACTTTAATTAATAAACGGTTATGTAATATATTTAAATGGGAGTTAACATTTGCTTCTCGTGAACAGAGTTTTTTTTTACAATACTAGTAACATTGTAACAACAACTACAAAACAGTATAAACTCAATACTATAGTAATACATAAATACAAAAAACTATATATTTGTAGTAATTTTCAAAAGAAAAGTTTTGTTTTGTCAAATTTCTTATGAAGTTACATCATATATTTTCTAGAATAATTCAAAATAGATGAAATTACTATCTAATCTTTGTCGTCAAATTTATGCCTATCAAATTCCAAAAGATTTGTTTTGTCAAATCTCCTGCTTCGTTATTTTTAAATACCCAATATTTCTTATTATGTAATGTTGAATATGACAGATTCAAGTCTATCCTTCTTACTATGATAGGAGGTTCTGGATAGAAAAGAGACAATTGTGTGCAAATGAAGAGTCGAACGCGTTTTGCTATTTGCGCATCTGTTTTGATGGTTGCAGCAAGTCCGCTTCGTTTACTATTTTAACAATCCTATCTCGTTCAATATCCCTTCGAGTATACGAGTTACAACAAAGCAAAATGTGCAGCATTCAATCATCAAGATGTTCAAGTCAATAAATAATAAATATTTTAATCAATTAACATATTGCAAATGTTTTTAATTGAATAATAAAATTATATGTTTGCCTATAAAGTGAACTAGTAAGTAATTGATTGACATTAACGAAAACCTATAATGATTATGGGCAGTTTAAATTGAAGTGTCGGGATTGCGAAACTACTGGAACTGCGCACGTTCTATTATTCAATAGTTATTTTCAAATTTAATTGAAAAAATCAGAGGTTTTGACTCGAACTCGAATCGAAGCGATAATTCGAATAATTAATTAAATTGTCGTTGAATTATTTCAATAATTGAGCGGAACTCGTCATTAATAAAATAATGGAACGCAATTAAAACCCATCGGCATTTTAATGGAAACATGATTAAAGCATTATCCGATTTATTTGAATGTAGGGGATTGTTTATTTCAAATATTAAACTTTTGAAATTTCAATAAACTGATTATCTTCTTATTAAATATTCATCACCACATTTGAAACACTTGTAATTAGGGTGTATTTTAAAATATATTTAAAAAATATGGGTTGGTTGTCACAATAGTTACTCTAAAGTAATTAGGCAATCCAAAATTATGAAATTCATATTTTAATGTCACCATAAGATTCACAACAATTCTATGTAAAAAAGAATGTTATGGTCTGAAAAATAGGTTAATTTTGATTTGAAATAAATGTAGTTTTGTGGGTTAATATGTATTTAAAAATAAAATAAAACAGTGACTATTAGAAATGCACTGAATGTTTTTATCATGAATTAAGTACGGAGCACGATTTCACATTGTAATAGGATATTTATCCTTCTTGCCGTTTTCAACTACACGGGTAATTAGTGTTCGGATACCGGAGCACGTTTATAGGATTTCCTTCAGCCGAGAACAATTTGTCCTTTCTATATTTACGTTTAACTCTGTTTATACTATTTTCTTGTCTGGAGTCGTCTTTCTAGCTTAAAACCATTTGAAACAAATGAATAGGATTTTCTCATCATTATTCATCATAAAATGTAAATTAATTTGATTCTAAAGATCTATTCTTTATTAAGAATTAATACTTGATTAGTCTTAAGAATTTCCGCAAGAAATAAAAAAACTATATAACTTTCTCCATCTTCTCATTTTGTTAAGGCTTTGATCAATCAGGAATCACCATGTACAGTAATTTTAAATTGATTTTTCCAAAGAAATACAACTTTCTATTCTCATTGTAACAAATTTCCTAAAGAATCTTATATACATTTCCAAAAAGGAAATGATATAGAAAATTGATTTATCCATAATAAAATACAAATTAATAATTTCAAGATTGTAAATTAACAATTTTTCAAATGCATTTTATTCATGGAAATAATTAGTATAATTACAAATATTGATTTGATATAAGTGTATTGTGTAGTGATTTTATTTTTGTAGTGATGGAAATTCAACGAAGCGACGAATCACGTAAATGGTTGACAAATATTGAGTATGTATAAACATTCTCGGTCTGCTGCTTGTCGAGTGTCGCACTTCGATAAATAATTACGCAACAGCGGATATATATTTTCGCCGCACGGTTAAATCATTTCGCCCTGAAAACAGAATATATATATATAATTTGGTTTTGTAAAATGTTCAACTCTGCAAATCGATGGCACGAGCGATCGCATTGTATTTGTTACAATGAGCGAATTAATGCTTCTTGTTTCGTGTAGTCCAATTATTTCAGGGAAAACAAAGCAATACTGAAAGAAGAAAAAAAGAACATTGATAACTAGCGCTGTATCGTTTTCAGCGCGAATTACTGTAGTCTAATGGTTATTATTCTGAATTTATTATGAATCGATTCTACAGGGAGTTATAATTCTGATAATGGTAGACTATGCTCAGAAATGGAGAGTTTAAGTGGTTTGTTGATTAAAGTTTAAGTGAAATTGCCTTCGATCCATTTTTCCCTTCGCTTGAAAAACTACCGGTTTACCCCGAGGGATTGTGGTTTTAGAGATGGAAAAAATGTTTGCGATTCCATATGAAGGATTGCAATTTAGTTTTGGCTTCGAACCTTTCATCTTGATTTTATACCAATACTGGCCCTAATCATTTCACTTTCTTTGATCATCTTTCTAGTATTTTAATTTGGACAATGAACTACAGACTCTTACAACAATACCTCGCATAGTGCGGCTTCGATCAACTGTAATGTTTCATATGTATGTAGCTCCAAGTATTTAAATTGACGCTGTGAAAGTATTTGAACAAGTAAATATACTACATCCTTTACTTGGCAATTAAAAGAAAAATGTATATTGCTATTAGTTTAGTAATGTGGTATTTTGAAATAGATATTTGTCTAAAAATATATTTTTTGGTTATTTTACATAAATACGAAGAATTAATGGCGAGTTCATTAGATTACATATTGGAAAATCAACAGTTTTTACCCGATTTCTAGGGATTACATGTCCACGATGATTGAGTGCTGCACATTTTTGTTTTGTTGTAACTCGTATACACGAAATTGCCAATGTATGCATTTTTATTTGTTACGTTTTTGATGAGGAATTCTGGAAACCGCGCAAACCGTATTCCCAATTTAAAATATGCAAATTTCTATGACGACTATGGTGTAACTGGATAATGCACATAGTAAAAATGTGTACATAGTGCAAATTGGCTTTTGGAATCTTTTCTGATGAGAAGATGCCTTTAGGGGGCCTACATTTCGGATACGTGAGGCGTGAGATATTAGAATGCATAAATCTGGTATATATTTTGAAGGAGTGCTTTGGTAAAAATATATAGAAAATGCTTGCCGTCCCTTATTAAATTCCTTCTACCATCATCGTCGCTCGTGCTCTTAAGCTCCTGCCTCTACACGACAATCTTATTACCTATGCTGCAAATATGTAGGGTGCTTTGCTCCGGAACCTTTAACTTTTCTGAAAAGACATGATCGGAGGACTAGCTCTGACCTTTGTATGATGTTAGTATTGTCTGGATGATGTATATAGATAATGTTGGATAGATGAATTTAAAGATATATGCTATGAATACAAATTTATATAGTTATTAAGATGGATGTATTTGGATATACATAGATTTGGTTATACTTGGATGAACTTGAATATAAATGGTTGTACTTGGTAGTATATGGCAGTGGGCATCTTGCTTGGTTCTTTTGTAATTAAATGAAACATGAACTCTGGATATCCAAATTTCGACAGCTCGTAGCAAATATATAATTATCTGAGGTGTTTTTCAAGTAATTAATAATTTTCTTATCCACATTCACCTTTTATTTAATTGCAAAAATTCTGCATAAGTTAAGTCATTCAACAGGAATCATTAACTGGAGTCTAGCAGCTTTCGAATGAGTAATTTTGAAGTACTAATATAGAGTAATACATGGATGTACATGGTAGTAGATTATGGACAATTCGGGACAAATGCTATAGCTTCATGACCAAAAAACGAGTTCTGAAAAATTGGGACAAGGACTGAAAATTCGGTACAATCCCGGATAATTGACCATTGTAAATTGGTACATATATATTTAGATGAAGATGAATGGATATGAAGATTGAAAGTAAATTGTATAAATATGAACAGTTATAAGTATCAAAACATGTGAATAATGACTGTAAATATTGAATTTTGAAATATATCAACTAAAATCAATTAAATTATACAAAATTCTTCATTGGCTTTGAAGCTTATCCAATTAATCTTCGTTATAATAGAATTGGGGATGAACAAAATAATAATATAAATATTTGCTCGCCTTTATTGCTTGGAAAGCGGAAAGGAAAGATGAAAATAAAAACAGGACAATCCGAAGTGTATTGAAAAGTTGGCTCGAAGCGGTGCGCTCTTAAAGAGACAAAGAAGATGACGATGAAGAAAAAGAAGACGTAAAAGTGCAACAAAGGGTAGTGCTTGGAGTGGGGACGACCACCGAAGTCGAGGAACAGATAAATTCAATTACCTGCATGGAGCGTTGAAAGGAAAATTACATTCAGTAAATTGCAGTTTATTGCTGGTGAATAACTATCCTCGAAATATGAGTGGGCTTCGCTTGAGATTTACTGCTTAACAGGTTTACTTTCTATTGGACTCTTTTGATCCCAGAAGTATAGCGGTATGAAAGTCGTCCATTATTAATGTGAAAAATTATGGATATGATAGTAAATCTTAGGTGAATATTGGGAGTTATATGAGAGAATAATTGATTTACAGGTGTTCACTTCTTATAAAGATAATTTATGCGTTATTGTTTAATTTTGTATTAACTATTTAACTTACAGAAATAGATTCTCAGAAGAAATAGAAAATAGGTCAGAATATAGAAAAAAACAGTACAAAAACAAAACACAGTACAGCAAAAGTACTGAAGATGGAAAAAACATGCTTTACGGAAATGATCAACAAATTTCCAAATCTATATGTTCTATTTTGTCACTCCTCTATTTCTATGCAATTCTGTTCTTAGATGTTCACAGTCATCTGGTTACAAAAAATACCTTAAATAAACTATCTTAACCTTCTACACTGACCTAATTATAAATAAATGAAAGCAACAATTAAAAAAACTTCAAATAACTTTGTAGTTAAGACCAATTTAACTGATAACGGATAGGATTAGATCGGTATAGAGATGGGATTAGTTATGTGCAACCTGGAGTGAATTTATATCCATTAAGATCGGTTAGCTATCGTGGTAATCTCGCATTTGCAGCAAGTAAGTTAAGCCATTATTCTCTCGCAGCCATTTACACAGGCTACGTACTTGCTTTTTGTTGGTCGCGTAATGGTGTTGAATGCTAAATAATGCTTTCCGAACTATGTGTGTTTTTGCGAACACGTGTATGTGGGCACGTTGAAAAGATGCCGAGGACAAATTGCAGAGGAGAGACCGAATGTAAATGGCAGTCATTACCCATTTTATAACCCCCAGAGCCCTGCGCCCGAACCATCCCCCAACACACAAAACGATCCACTTTGCGCTCATGTGTATTTTATTTCTCTTCCTCTCCAACTTCAACCTCGCTCCAGACTGCCGTTATTATTCCAGTGACGTAACTGGTCAATTAGTACGAGCAATTATGTCCAACGACAGTTTCCGTTTCCGGATTCGAAAGATTGCATATCTCTTACCTGCTTGAATCCACGGTAGATGAGCTGCAGTTCCTTCCTGGTGAATTTCGTCTTGCTCTCCAATTTGGTGATCTCTTCTGGGCGGTAACGTGCAACGCTTACATTATAGATATCGCTGCTGCTGCTATCTTCGCCTGAAAATGACAACAAGAAGCAAAACAGAAACAATGGAAAATGAGCAAGATTACATACATTTACGTGGTACATACATACATCAACACACAATTAATGAAAGCTACCAAAGGAAACAAAAACCGTCTTTGGACGGAAGTAATTTGTTTAGCAGAAATTAATTTACTATTCATTGATTAATTTCGAACGTAAAGCGGCGTCAAAACTTAATTAAAACTGCTGATAGGATTTAACCTGAATACGGGAGTGCATTATATTTGCAGCACCTTCTTTACTCGAGGTAAATGCAATTAAAGCTTTGATGTTGATGACATTACAGCCTGTTATTATATAATTACAAAATCTTATGTTTCATCTAGTTCATAATCACATTATTTTTATATTCTTTCATACATTAATACAATATTAATATGAAAAAGGAAAAGCTCTTAGGGATAAATAAACGCTCTAAGCGAAATCTCAGAGTTTGCCCGATTGTTTCGCAGTGCAACAATTGCTATAAATCAAGAGTTCCCAGATGTAATATCCCTGCTTTATTTCAGGACTAATTCCGAATAGATTCTTATAAAACCACGAAGGGTTGATTTATTATGGCGAAATGCGAATTAATATCACTGAAACAGTACGTTTCAGGCGAATAAATCACTAAATTTAGTCGCATCCTACGTGTATATAAACTCCTTCACCGTATTGTCTCAACGACTTACCGGAATTGGTTTAGTTTTGGGCAGTGCGACTCAAATTCATTTATTATGTATGGCTAGTTTCTAAGCCCTGTCGAAGGGTTGTTCAACTCGGGTATTAATTGGAAAACAAAGGCATTCACATATCGATTGGCTTCAACCGACGTTTGCTTCGGAATACCGTATGCTATGGCTTTTCCTGCCCTTACTTTTCTGGATAGGCGAAGGTCCAGGCCTAAAGGGTAATTAAGACCCAACGCTT
>JAFMTC010014754.1:39355-50757 GCA_018845635.1 Nicrophorus orbicollis | reverse complement strand
ATACTTTGATATGGTGACATACCAGTCCCAATTTACAGTCCCTTTTCCGATTTTTCACAACTCGTTTTGTGGTCCCGAATTTATAGCATTTCTCCCGAATTGTCCCGAAAAACATTAGTAGTGCTGAATAGAATCCCAACTAAGCCAAGTTCTCGTTACGAACCAATACCCAATGTAATAGCAGCTTTAGTAATAGCAAATTTCTATTGGAAAAGTTTTCAAACTTGAAAATTAATTAATGTGTGACAAAATACATGAGTCAATAGCCAAGTTGTGGATATATTTAGTTTAAATTGTAACGAAAATTTTCAATAATTTCATATGATAAAAAAATGAAGAATTTTTTAATGAATGTTGTAATTAAGCTAGACAATTCACTAGGAAAAATGTGATTAAAACTATTGCGTTTTATGTAATTATTTCGGAAATCAAAAAGGAAATGAAGCAGTAACAAAAAAATGGAACGAATCCAGTTTCCGGTTTAATTTTGTCCGAAGTTTTAGCGCAGCTGACGTTGTTGTGATTATTCCGTTGCAGAATAAAATTGTGCAAACAGTGTCCTCTATAAACCGGTGAAGGGTGAAAAATAAAAGCATTACATACTCACATGAGAATGCAACTTTTAATTGAATTATTTTGTACGCGTCCAAAAACAATTTCCTACGTTCACAACCCTCGATTAACGCATTGTTTCCATGCCATCTCCCTACATCAGCATGTTGCTTTTTAATTAAATCTAGTTACAGCAACATTTACCAAGATGTTTTTTGTCAATATTGTGGTCAATTTTAACAAATTTTATCTAATTCTGGGCAGAAAAACCTCAGCCAATGGCCCTTTGGCCAACCTGAACCAATAAAGACGTTTCAATAAAATAATAAAATAATTATCTAAATTATTTCTAAGTCTAGCGTTGAAAGATGAAAAACCCTACGTTAATAGAACTTTTTTTATATAATAAAAGAGACCTTGTCTACAAACCGCCACTGAATCCCATGTAAAGTTTGAGTTTTCCTCAAACTATTTTAATTAGAAGTTTCAACCAAAACCTCAGAATTTTGTATCGACATAAACGGTATCATTCAAACAAATTACACCCAAATTAATTCAATGAAAACAAGATGCAAATGAATAATAAAGCTTTTTGTCAGAAATTACAACTTTTCGTTGACAATTTCAAAAAGACAGATTAGATCGTATTTTTTAGGTATATTTAAATTATTTCGATAATACAGTAAAGACAGAATAAAAGTTGAAGAAGAAACGGTGCATACTTCCTCCAGGAATTGAAACCTTCTCTCTATTGCAAATTGACAGTTTTCCATTTGAAACGAGGTAAATATGTTGAAAATAAAATTCGCATTTTATGGATTCCATTTTCCGGGCGATAAATTCCGAAAAAAAAAACGAAAAGAAAATGTGTAATCCATAACGTCGATGGGCAGTGGAGATGCAAAGATGGACGGGGACGAAAGCTGGTAGGGAAAAAAACGTTTTTTCGCCAGTTTGTGAAAATTTATCGCCGAGTTTTCCACGGAAATGGATTACACGCACATTGATTACAAAAAAAAAATATCGCGAGGTGAATATATCAGTATTTGTGTAATTCCTGATTTATTTCTGTTTCATACAATTCTAATTAAACATTAACCGCTGCTATTAATTCTATGAACCAAATAATCCCTGATTTCATACAGTAATTGTATAATCAATATTAAAGCTGTATATTCATTTTTAATTATTGGGACATGTTAAGATGAAAACATATTCGTTAAAATTAATTAAATTGAAAGAAATAATTAGAATCAATTTAATAAAATTTATAATTTTGTTCAAACAAAATAAATCCTTAATTTCATATATTATTTATAGAATTTAATCAATATTAAAGCTATATATTCACTATTAATTAATTTCAACAAAAAGAATCATATGATCGTTAAAAAATAAATTAATTTAGATAAAATAATTAAAATCAATTATATAAATAAAATTATAATTTTGCACATGTAAATAATACCTGATTTCATATAATAATTATATAAGTTTTAATTAAGAAAGAAATTAATTAATAATCAGTATTTTTCTTCCAAATTGGTTGATGTCCCAACATCACATATAGCTAAAATAATTCGAAACAATGCTTTTAATAAAAACATCTTGAACGAATATACCGAATTTAATAATAAATATATGAACTTTATAGTAGAATCCAGTGTTCTGAATATGACGTGAATTGTACTTAAACTTTGATTGCATTATACCATAATACCACTGGTGTCTCCAAATCCGAATTGGAAGCACTTTTCTCAAGGAATATGCAATATAACGTCCCAAATCGAATCGTGTTTCATAATATCTATTATACTCGATAGGCCATGGGCAAACGGGTCATATAGACAATAACCTTCAAGTGTCCCGAATTCAATTGGAAGATGCCGCTTTTTTTTAATACCCCATAAAATTCGCGCCGATTGCAAAAACGCATTTTCCAGATTTCCAACCATAAAAATTTTATATTTTCTGCGGAAAATCCACCGATGCACTGCGGATATTGCATCAACACTTCCCAGTTTATTACATACGCTTCAAATCTGAATTTGAATACTGAAAATAAATTAATTTTGCTGTTTATTTTGAGTAGACATTTATGAAATGTTAGAAATAAAAAATAATAAATATAAAATATTTTAATTAATTTTCGATTTCATTTACATATGTCAAGAATAATTATCGAAACAATACAATAATATGTTTTCAAATAAAACTTTAAATCATTTTCTTGAAAGCTTGTATAATTTAATGGACAAATAATCTTATTAATAGATAATTCTAGTTAATTTATGGAAATACTACTATCAAGATACTTATGAATGGCGCTTTCGTAGAAGTGGTTAGTTTGGTTAGTAGTTCAACTATACAGCACATGTTGAACTACTCTATAAACATTATATATTGTCGTTCAGAACATAGGTGTTGCTTATAATTCCAAGAAATAGGTAATACATCACCCGGTCTGACTAATATATGTCAATACTACTGACAGACCTATATGATTTCAACCTTCAAATAATACGTGTCAAAACGTCTAAAAACACTGTTTGATGTGTTAAATGTAAATAGTATCAAGATAATTACTATTAGATGAGTATGTATTGCAATAACAACTCAAGAAAAACATAATCTAAAAATATAATCCTGTTATTGCAAAGGGCTATAAACCATAGGTCTTTTTGCCCTTATATAACTATTATTGATATATGTTAGTACTACTATTATCAAGAGACATATCAATGGAATCTTCAGATGTAACATGTCTGGAAACGTATAAATGTTGATGTTTTGTGAATAATTTATTGTAAAGTTGCAAGGCCTTGTTTGAGGTTGCGGACAAAAGGGGGATGGAAGTTTTGCGGTGGATATTTGCGGGCGGACGATAGGATTGTTTTGTTTTCATGCCAACTATAATTATGTTGTATATGCGCTTTGGGAGCGAGCTGCAAGTATATATTTACAGAAACCGTAGGTTTTGCTAAAATTGTTAATGCTAAATTAATATGTTTTAACATAACGGCCGGCCGACCGGGACCCGTTTACCATTATTTACACGACCCGATTTACATGCGAATTACACTGTGTACAAACATCACAATAGGATTCCGTTATCCAATTTACACAAAGCCAATAGCATCGACACACATCCGCGCTCGACGCCCGTAGGTCCAACTACCCGTAAAGATTTTGCAATTGCGCCGAGGTCAGCAAATACACCTAAAGACATTACGTCTGTGTTCTTAAGACATTTGGTCAAAATTACGGGCAATCGAAGAAGCTAAGACAATTATTGTTTCTTCCTAATTCCATTACAAAGTTAAACACTTGCAATTATTATCAATAGTTTATTTAGTTTTCTAAAATATCAAAATACAATATACAGTTGAATTATTATTCAACTTTTCTATATTTTTCTGTCACGACAAAAATAAATATATAATTGCTGAAATTTTTTCAATATTGTTATAAGTATTAAAATGTAATTAATTAGATTATTAATTTAAATGATACACACCGACTTTTATGAAGATAGTATGGACAGTGGTAAGAATGAGGTTGAGTTGTTAAGATTACATAATAGTTATTTATGGGTGTGGTACCTTGTTGTCTGCATTTCATAATAATATTCCCCGAATGATAATAATTTATCATGAGCAAATTTGTATCAAGATCTTCATCTTTTGTTATAGTCGTTTGTTTGGTAAGAAGTTCGAAGATACAGCACATATTGAACTACACTATAACCATTATATATTTTCGTTCAGATCATATGTATTGCTTATAATGCAGAGAAATAGGTACCACTAAATGATATCCCTCAGAATATGGTAGTCCTCGAATGCGATAAAAATACCTTGAAGACCTGGTACCCCTTCGCACGCGGCACGAAAGTCATATGTTACTTACATAAGCATACAACTTTGGTACTGCATGCAAAAGTGCACCTCCAGACTCCTATGCTTTCTCATCCAATATGTATATTTAAAACAATCCATATCACGCTATTTTCTATACCTAGAATAGCTAGCTTAGTCTTAGTCAAAATTCTTCAAGATTTTCAACACCTAGATGTTATATCTATAAATCTTAAAGCCTTAACAGTTATTATTATTCTCATCTTAAAGATTTGCAATGCCCAAGTTAGTCAATAAATCATTTTAATTTATCTCTTATAACCGTTAGGACTATCCACTTCTTAATACATAAAATACCTAGTTTAATCAACAAATGTAACTAATTACTTAAAATATTTATAATCGATTACTTATTTTGTTACGCAATTATTTACATCAAAATGTATTGCTTTGTAACAATATAATATAAATTTTGTACCTCTAGTTGATACTTTCAAGATCAACTTTAAGCTGTAACTAATTAAATCTATCTAATTTGTAGATGTTATTATTTGTTAGAACATACATAAAGTTGTGAGGTTTTCTATAAATTATGTGTCAGTTTGATGTTTGTTTAAATGATGTATCCTTTACTACAGATGAAATATCATAATTTCAAATCGATTTATATAATATTTACGCTGTAGTCAAGAATAAACCAGATACTTTTACTAATACAGATATATTAATTTAATTTGTTTTGAAATCAGTTGAATCCATGAATACTCAGAACAAGTAAAAGCAGAATATAAAAAAACAGAACTGGTTCAAAACACAGGAATAAACGGTAAAAACATGTTTGAGAGATTTATTGTCAATATAAATAATATCAACCGCAGCAACGGCCACAAATGGTCCGTTCTGTTATGGAACTGTTCTGTATTTTCTCTGTTATGTTTATTGCTGCTAGTTTTCTTGTCACCAATTATGATCTATATATATATATATAAAATTCGTTGATTTATAGAAGTCGTGGTTGGCTTCTGCGTCAAGTACAAACATTTTACTAAAATATTTGTGCCGGAGGTAAAGGCGAACCATGAACCTCCTAATTCTTCTTATCCATCATCTGTAATCCCACGTTAATTAAGACAAAGCACATACTTAATTAATATTAGATAATATTAATAAATAAGATAATTAGCACATAATTTTCATTCCGCTTCTCAGCATATTCCGGAAGTGTTGAAGGAAAAGCTTCAAAAAGTTTTCTAAAATTATATTGTCTAAATTGAATACACTCTAAATTTATATTTTGAACAAATATGATTTAAAGTGGTTGGCTTTCTACTGTGTTTCCTTCTTGAACAAATAAATGATGATTAGAAATCGAGTGAAAAGTTTCCTGCAGAATTTTGCTGCGACATTTTGATTTGCACTAGTTATTTCGATGCTCTGAATTTCAGGACGTGTCCGGGGTGCCTTTTTTTTCTGTGCACGACGTGTATAAATGCAGTGAATCGGAAATGTGCTGGCAACTCTCATGCACAATACAACAATTGAAACTTTCCGAATCCGGCAACTTTGTCCGTCCGAAGCCATTTTTCGTTTCCATTATGTTCCATCGCTACAATTGCCACGGTTCGTGTAAAATTGAAAAATATCCACTAGCAACTGGTTGGACATTCAATTTCCAACCTAGGTTGTACTCTCAGACGATACTATTACATAAAAGCTACATAACAAGTAAGATATCTTTTTAAAATGCAAATAAATCGATTAATTTGTAATGCCATGTCATCAAATCGTTTTTAAGAAGTTTTACAAACAAGTGCACTTTTTATTTCCATTTTTCTTCTGTTTTCCTGTGGACATTGGCCAAAACTTTAACTGCAGTATCAAAATTGTTATAAGAAATCTTTTTAAATCGATTAATTTGTGTAGCCACGTCATCAAATTGAATTTTTAATGCACTTTTTATTTCAATTACTTTTGATTCCCATGGAAATCAGCCATAAAGTTATTATAGCAGCAAAATCTTTGAAAGATGTGCTTTTAAATACATTAAATCGATTAGTTTATGATGCCACGTCATCAAATCGAATTTTTAGCAAATTCGCAAGGCACGTCTAATGGACGTTTTATTTCCTTTGCTTTCGCTTCTGTTTTTCCTATGGAAATCGGCCAAATCGAGGGAATTGCCATCGATTAATCTGCAACGGCAATTGTTAATTTATGTTTCACACACGTGTTGCTCCGCAAATTCTCTTCTGGCAAATCAACCGCAATCTCACTACCTTTCCGACCTCATATCCTTCGACGTTTTTTCCTTCCTGTTTTGTTCCGCTCGGTACTTAATGGAAGAACATAAAATACTTTGTCGTTTTTCCAATTAACTTCCAACCTCCACGAATATGGTACACATTGCAACTGCGTTTTGCACAGCAAATTTACTACCTATCTCTTTTCTACTAATACCAACAATCCGTATAAATTTATTTTACCCGTTTATGAATTATCAGATCTTAACGTAATGAGAAAATTTCTAAATATAAACACTTCTTATAATTACACTTAATTTATTTAATTGTAAAATTTAAAATGTATTGTTTGAATAAACTAGAAAATATTTACTTATAATCCAAAACAATGGAATACAGAATTAGGGTTATTGGGTCTTTCTACAATGATATTTACAAGCTATCCATTCTGATATTCAGTAAATCACCACGACTTTGCTCACACTTATTTTGAACCGTTGGCCTTTGACAACTAATCCCTTGAAGAATTCTTCGAATCGAGGACCTCATAATGTACTCTAACCATACGGAAAAGTTATACAATTTGTAATATAAAAATGTTATAGTTGTGTAATATTGAATGTAAAATGTGAAATTTGTTGAAATAAAATGTACCATTCCTATTGCGACCGATGTTGACTCAGAGTGGGGAAACTCAGAAACCAACCCGGTCGCAACAGAAATAGTCCACACGTCGGAATACCTCTTTGCCTTTAATATAAAACCGTTTTAAATATTTGATTCTACTATCGATGAGTGTACAGGTTTTGGCACTTCGATGGAAACATTTCCTGTGAGGTCGACTCGACGTTGCTTGTTGGTTTCTCCTTTGTTCGAACGGAATCTTGTAGTGCAAGAATGAAATGTATGGATGGATGGATGTGCAGACGTGTGTATATGCTGAGGGGAAAAAGGAAAATCGCGTAAACGTAAACAGTAGACGTGATTTATGTGTACCAATAGAACGGAGCAGCATCACTTCTCCCCCCGGGGGGATCCTTTTCACGCTCCTAATGACGGCAAACCGCCCACATGTTACATCGACGGACGCACAAAAACGAGATGTGATACAAAACCGTGCAAGAAAACAACTTATTATAGAATATAAACGCATTTAACGTACGTAATACGACCGGATTGTATGAAGTGTTCCATTATAAAATTATTTGCTTTGCCGAAGCAACACAATAAACAATCTATACATTCAAGAAACTGTTGCATAATTTGTCAAATTTATTATACCAAAATTCACTAGGATCAGAAGTGATAAAGAAACACATTTAAAGCACGTATAAAGTCCATTATTGTTAAATAATATTGTTTTTCTCAACTCAACATGTGCTATTTTTATTATAATAAAATGGGCTAAGATCAAAGTATCAACTAGGTTTTTAGATTTTAAAACACATAAAATTACAATACATAATACATTGTTTTCAAGGATACAAATCTTGTTAAAAATTGAAGAAGCTAAATAAAAATGAACGAAAGGTAACTCATTAACAAACTTTTTTTTATGTCAAATTTAAAAATATTCATGTAAGTTTTATGCACAAAATGTAGAATTAGTGTTTTAACTAGTTCTTTTTTTAATATGATCAATGTTGCAAAATTTGACAGTCTTTCCCACTAATTATGATTATTTTGCTTATACTAATATAAAAAGGTATTAAAAATTATATAAGTGAAATTCATTGTTCTTTTGAAATATTTATTTATTTTTATATAATTTTGATACTTAAAGAAATAGTCTATTATAATATCGTAAGTTATAATGCACTAATAGAAAGTTCTGTAAGTCTCCTATGAAAGAGCAAACATAAGCCGTATACGTGCTGATACTAGAATATACGTATTGTGGCATTAACTCGAGGTGTACATAGGGATTTAACTCTAAATCTCGTCAAGTTTTAGATCAATAAATGCTTAACTGTACAGATTGATAATCAAACACCTATAATACTTTGATTCCCAAATCTTCTTTCATATAATGAGATTTCCTGTATAAACATTAATTAATTTAATGCATAAAGTTAACAATTAGTTAATAAGAATTAAGTTCAGATGAGATCTTTGTAAGAAAATATATTTGCTTCAAAACATTTCCTAGATATTTTACCTTGGACTTAACTAAGTTAGCTAGAAAACATAAAGTTTAGTGGTTACTAAGAAAACACTCTCGGTGAGAGCCACATAATCAGAGTGAAGTCGTAAAAAGCAAGAAAATAATAGCATTTAAATTGTAGGGAAATTCAAATTTTCAGCATAAATTTTCGACCGAAGTATGTAATTAAAACAGCGTTCGGAGAGGGATTAGAATGTCATCGATTCCAAAGTCGGGTCGTATGATAATCAGGTATTATAGCTAAACGGTTTTGGCCACGAATATTTGAATTTATAGTAGCTATTTCATAATTACTGAGATTTACCCGACGCTAATTAAGTTCACATCGAAATAATACAAATTTTATCTAATAATTAGATTTTTTGATTGCACAACAATACTAAGTAACAATTGCAAACAAAATACAATCATTCTCATTGAAATCTAATGCATATTGTGAATTAAAGGTAATTTAAGAAAAGTAAATGTTTCGAAGAAATTACTTTTATTATATAATATATTTTATTGTAAATAGCTGAAGATAACTTTCTTTCTGGAACTTAATTTGAAAGTTTCTTTTGTTGATGAATTTGAATGAATTGTTAGTAATGAAATTAGGAAGGATTTTTTACCTTTAATTCCTAGTAGATTGTCGTACAAATAAATTATGTAACGCGGAAACGGCTAATGCGGGTCCATTAATCTTTTGGGGTTTTGTCCTAATCAAAGTCCTTGACTAATTGCCTGTGTATTATATAAAGGAAGAAGAAGAGAAAACCAACAAAAAAGTATGGATAGAAGACTAGCTTTGGATGTAAACGAGCTTTGGATAAATGCTTCTGCCCGGAGGAAAGATAGGACCACCAGTTTTTTCTTCTTCTTCTTCTTCTTCAGCAAGAGGATCCGGATGATATTTCAGCACGTACCATATTCTATTATTTAGTAGTCCTCTCGACGTGGGGACCCCCATTCCCCACCAAACGGCTGCCTTGTCTGGGTGGTTGGGGGAATCCCCCACGGGATTAGATCCTGAACTTGTTCTGAAAATATTATGCGCGTGGAAAGCCGAAAACATTTAAGGGGGGAATCCCCGTTGCGACCCACCAACATTAAACGCGAAATTGATCGGCCGCACAGATTCGAGGAAACAAGATTGTGCATTATATAATACGCACAGCGCGAAACCGAGACGAGTTCGAATAATTTACACGCACTTTTTCGATTTCTCGTTTACTTTTTTCTTGCTTCTCTTCAGCATCAAAACTTCTTCGTCCAGGATTTTAATTTTTCTTCGGAACTTTCCTTCCTCCATTATCTACGAGCAATACTCGCTCCCAATTAAAGTTTTCTTCGAATAAATTAAATCAATTTTCTTCTCACATGTATATACATTGTGTATTAAGCGTAATTTTTTGTAAAATTTAACTTAAAGATTGGATATACATTTTAGTGATTTTCTTGAAAACTATAATAGATAGAATTGATGTGAAAGATGTTTATGAAACTTGGATAGTTGGGGAATGTAACGTATATTCATATATTGCTGTGGCTACAGCCGTTTGTTTGTAATTCGCTGTCAAAATTGAAGAAATGATAAATTAACGCGCGAAAAAGTAGTGTCTTCACATTTTAGCGATTTTCTCCAAAACTATAATAGATAGAATATATCCAAAAGATGCATATGAAACTAGCATAATTGAGGAATGTAACGCATATTAATTTATTTCCGTGACTAGAGCCGTTTGGCTGTAACTCGCTGTCAAAGTTGAAGAAATGAAAACTTTACTGACGAGAAAGCAGTGTCTTCACATTTTAGCGATTTTCTTGAAAACTATAATAGATAGAATTGATCTGAAAGATGATTATGAAACTTGGATAATTAGGGAATGTATTGTATGTTCATTTATTGATGTGACTAGAGCTGTTTAGCTGTAATTCGCTGTCAAAGTTGAAGAAATGAAAAATTAACGCGCGAAAAACAGTGTCTTCACATTTTAGTAATTTTCTCGAAAACTATAACAGATAGAATAAATCCAAAAGAAACTAATTGAAGGATTATTTGTAAGAAGAAAATTATGTGAATAAATGATATAGTTATGAATAATAGTAAAATGTAGATAAGAATAATGATTTACGATATAAACATTATTTCGATGTTTAATATTCGCAGTTCTAAATTAATGATGATGATGAAGATATGCATTTGTGCGGCTTTCAATGCATTAATGCACGTTGTCAATGTTAATGAGAGCAACGCGACATTAATTATTGCGGGAAAATATTAATTAATTACAGTAACATCCAGGATTCAACTATGGAGCTTTTAAGTAATTAATAATCGTGCAAAATAAATAAACCAGACAAAATTTGGGCAAATACTTGAGCACGCAGCGAATGCAATTGCAATATATGCATGTAATTATAACATAATCATTTAATGTTTAATCTGTAATGTATTTAATATCAAGCCAGTAGTTTTAATAAACTATATTAGGACTTGCAAGTACGCTTATACAGCGATAAAAACATTCCATATAAGGAGTAAACACCTGCAGCCGCAGCTGCGACTGAAAAGCCATTAAATAGTCCATATAAGGAGTGAACACCTGC
>JAFMTC010014752.1:21192-43331 GCA_018845635.1 Nicrophorus orbicollis | reverse complement strand
ATGCGAGGGACCTTCTATCACAAACTCCAGCTTTTCCCCGATAGCCGTCTTCTTTCTGCTCACTATCTTCATATTGATTGGATGACTCAGTTGCGGTTTGGGCCCAGGCACCCAATGAGTCTTCCAGATCATGCTTAATACAGGCACTAAATATGGTAGACCGCAATACAAATGATCGGCGCAATCTTGATCGATAGGAATTGCATTCGTCATATCCGGAACGTATCTGTCTACGGTGTGGGGACTATTAATGTCCATATCGATGATCCAATAACCGGTCGATTCGTTCACAATGGCCCCGGAGTAGTCATGGAAGGTACGTTTCGTATGCTGCGTGAACATAATTTCGAATCAGTGATAGAACGTTATACATTTTAGATCAAATTTACTGTCAACATGAACCTCTGAGGAGCCAAAGATCCGTTTTCACCGGCGTAAGGAAATCCCAGCGGAGTTAGCAGTAAAACCGCAACAGACAGAAGGAACAAGCTGAACAATAAATTCAGTATTCTGTATGTGTCCTTCACGAGCAGTATTATCGGAGTCGCGAAGCTGAACAGCAACGCGAAGAGATAGCTAACCATGCCTGCTATAAGCAGTTCCGAATTATTCCCGGCGCCGGCTCGTCCCATTATTGGGAAGAAGAGATACAGAGCGCCTATTATCAAGTAAAAACTTTGCACAAACGGCAGTCCCAATGCTGCAATGTGCAACAACAGCCATCGTCCATCTATTAAAACATGTTAAAACAAATTATTACAATCAATCATTCAAAACGATAACATTTAAACAATAAATATCTCACCTCTCCACGCCCTGAATAGTTTTGATCTCAATAGATTCCCAATACACGGAAAAATTACCCACAGTAGAGCAATGAAACTGGAACGAACTCTCACCATGATCCCGATTGCAAGTACGATAGTCCAGATTAATTGATATGCATCGTAGTATAATTGAAACATCACCCAAGGCCACACGTCAAGATCCTAATAAATAAGCTGATTAGTCGCACTTTTGAAATCATAGCCTTTCGTGAGAATACCTTATGGTACTTTTTAGCGTGCATTATCAATAATGCCATTGTGACTAGCAGCGAAGGTATCACATACAGAAAGAAAGCCCAAAGAGGTCGAGCGTACCAGCTCATGGTCCTCCCTAAAGCGTTTAATAACAAAGCAATGGCCAATGAAACTCCGACAGCTATCAGCCAAGTAACAATCACAGCACCTATGTTCTTCCCCAGCTTCGAAACGTATGTCTTTGCAGCAATAACTGCAACCGAGAAAGCGTTAATTCAATTGGATAGGTGAGAGCCACGTCGATTTCTCACCATTGCCCGTTTCTCTAATATTTGTATAAATGGAGTAGATTGATAGTATCACAGTCAAAACGTTCACGAGATCGGATACGTGCATAGGCCATCGGATAACGAACGCGCCTAGGAAATCGAAGAACACCAGATTCCCATTCCTGTGGCTATCGATGTCCGACAACTGATGGCCCTGCGCCATCCCCCTGGCCAACGCCAGGATATTATCACCCGTCCTTTGAAGCGATCCCAAAGGGATGTGCTCGATGGTATCATATTTCGTATGGTACACGTATCCATTCGAAGACCAAGCGAAATCTAATCCTGAAATGGAAATAATGAATATTTCACAATCAAATAAAGAATTTCTAAAGAATTACCGGATATATTTCCAAAGTCCCTAAAAATCCTGTAATCAGTATCACCTGGTATGACACCACTCTGAAAAATTTCCTGCGCTAGCGACGATGCGTAAGGATAAGGCACTTCTTCCGAGTACGTCTCCAAGATCCAAGGGTGATGCGGACCGGCCTGGAACAGCACTTCCCGTCCTCCGGCTCCGCACGCCTCCAGATTGATGAAAACCCTCACCTCTTTGGCCCATTTGTGTTGCGTTATAAAGCCATGCGAAGCTGGTAAAAAATTCTCCTCTCCTCCATTGAATAGGAAGATTATATTGTGTCGCAGCATCTTTGCGGATTTCGAAATCACCCTAAGCATTTCTAACATCACTGCGCAACCTGCACCATCATCACTGGCACCTGAAATCAATAAAACACAATTGTTCAAAATTAACATTTCCAAGACAATTTCACAAAACAAATCATTTGCAGCTAATTTATTATTTAAAATAATATTTATAAATAAGAACTATGTTTGTTTTATATTTTGTTATTGTAAATTAAATTAAATTCCCTTTTTTAAATTGCCACTTAAACAAAATTAAACATTTACAAACATTGTTCTCAAAAACAAATAAAAATGAAATTGTTTGCAATTCCACAATACAAAATACATATTGACTTCCATTTCTTATCTTATTTATATTGCATTTTATCTCCACTCCTGTTCGAAATATGTCAGTTTTTTTTATTATATTAAAAGATCATGTTAATTAAGTTAATGATTAACTTAACTTTAAGCTGTATCATAATGATTGTTATTGTAAGCAATTATTCACCAAACATTATATAAACTCTGATACCATATAGACTTCAATTTACTAAATAATTTCAGAAAAAAAGTGCACTGATTCAAACAGTAATAGAATTTCCTTCATTTTCTATATATTTAAATTGAATTTGTTAGACTTCCTGGTGAAAACAAACCTAGAAAGTCGTGTACATCCTATTAGTATATGATCCAATAACTGTTCGTAGCATACTTTGCTTAACTTTCCCAAGTTATAAAACATCAAGAATGTAATTAAAATCATTGAATCTAAAATAAATTGTTACCATTATACAAAAAAACTTATAAAATTACGATTTATATAATGGAAATGTTCATCAATTATCAATTAAAATATTTTTGCATTTGAAATGAGTGCACATGCTTTTACAGCAAACAATCTAAGTGGAGCTTCCATAGTTCAAATCTAAATTATTATCTCAATGACGAAAGGTTAACTAAACAGGCTCATTTGCTTCAATTGGGTCAAGAATCTGAGAATTCCCAGTTAATAAAATATTCATCAAACGCAACGCAAACGAATCCGTGGAATCCGCAAATCTCACCTGGACTATCGACGACGGTATCGTAATGGCAATTGATCAGCAAGCTGTGATTCGATCGTATATGCGATCCGACTTTAACAACGACATTCTGAAGATTCCTGTAGACATTCGTCATCCCGTCGAGGAATTTCAGAGCGAAATCCCCGCTGACTTTCTGCACGTCCAGCTCGATCACGTTGTTCGCTCGAGCCTCCTTCATGATGCCTTCAATCTCATCCTTGAGAAGATTGACGGCGAGCACCTCGTTCGCATGGCTGCCAGCGATTCTTGGCCCGAGGAATGTGATCTTTTTCAAATAATTGAAGGACCTCTCTGCGATGAACCTGTTCGGGTGACGATGCTCGTTCTCTATTTTTAAACCGATGGGCAACTGCTTTTCAATTACGATCACGGCGGCGAACACAATTATGATGAGACCCAGCAGCGACAGAAAATGGCTCGCCTGCAGCGGGGAATACGTTTTGTACTTGTCCTTCTGGCCGCTGCCGTTTAGGTTCTCCAGGTAGGCCGCCTTCTCGGGCTTCCTCTGCCTCAGATCCAGCATACCCTAAAAACGAGAGCAAATATGTCAACAAATACTCGTAATCTAATCAGAATATTAACAATATTGCAGTGCTAATATTGACATTGATAAGCCGCACCGCAAACAAGGAAGGATTGTTATATTGAAAGCTGTTTTTTTTTCTTTTCTTGCGTTGTGTACCAAGTTGTAGTAATTTTCACGCCTATACAATACGATTATCGTTCATCATGTAAATTAATGGCTTGCCGTGAATTGACGTGCATGCGAAAATAAGTGCTTCAACCAATTCGAAATTATTTTGATTTATAAAATATTTCGTTCTGAACACTTGACTGTGTTTTCCAAAAGGAGCACTTTACTAATGTTGGTCTATAATGCATAAAGGACAATCGATACTGTTTGATATGATTGATCATCATCAATAAACGATTGAAATCAATGTATAATTTGCCATTTACTATAAGAATTTGTGCTATGATTTGTCACTTATAATGGACACAGACATCGTTAGTGTTGAAAGAATCATCTCGCATTTGCTTTAATCATTAAGATTAGATTATGAAGTAACCGGACTTCATAAAGACTAATCTCCGAATTAACGTTTAATGAACTTAATGTTCAATTTAGCAATTGAACATTATGGACACATTTACGTCCAGAAATACTTTTTTCATTATATACAATTTTTTTATCCATAACTTAAGCCTTTCTACAACACGCAATTAAATACATATTTTAATTTAGATAATACATATTTATTCAAATCTTAGGACTTAAATGAAAATCGAGTCGGATTTAATTAATGAAAATGTGAGTTATTAACACAGTGACAAAGTCCTAAGTTATTCGCGCACAAATGCATATCTACTATACTATACTATGCATATCATATATACTAAATTGAAATGTATTCGGGGAGGATTGCGGCCCGCGGGCCATCACTTGGACACAAATGGACTAAATTATATTTCTTTTACTAATTTCATAGCTAAAATGAAATGACAAATGCATTCCGAACTGTAATAATTATAGTAATTTTGTAAAAATAATGTTTTTTTTTCTTTCAAAGTTTCTATTTTCGTAATGAAAATTACTGTTCCATAGATAATTATAACAAGCGTATATCGAAAATTGCACATACCATAAATTTAACGTTGTATCCGATTGTCAGCAAAAAATGTTATTACTGTGGCAAGGTTTTCTCTTTAATGCAATGCAATAAATAGTTGCAATCAGTAGATAAGATGTGTTGTTTCGTTTCGTAACGTAAATTAAGCACGCAAAGAACATTAGTGGGAAACAGACAAGTGCAGACGATTAATAAATTAGAAGCATTATCCAATTAACAGTGCGGAATTCAAGCAACGACAGAATCGCCGCTTCTAATCCGATTTTCGTTTCATTCACTTTCGTGCATATTTGATACAAGTAATTGTTGGTGAATAATTAAAATGCGAACACTGTTGTTCGATAGCAGAACATTGATTCTCAATTAAGTAAAAAGTGCATGAAGTCTATTTTCGGTGCAAACTTCCTTGACGCTGCTAAATAAGAACAAAAGAGTGCAAGTCCATATATTAATTGTGTCCATGAATATGCAGGACTTTGTTGGGGACGCAAACAAAAACATGTTTTCTCTTCTTGTTTACCAAGTCTGGCACATTTTCATTTACTAAATGTTTATGAGAGAAACTAAGGAATTTCATGGGTTACACATTGATAATGGTGAATACAAAATAGAACTTGCACTTTAGACAGTGGTTTATACCTTTACATAGTTTGAATGTTATATAACTATTATGTTATATCTATTACTAATATTGCTTCTAATTTAATTAATTGGTCTTATCTGTTATGCAACGTAGATTCATTAAAATTGAGCAGTTTGATTAGAAGCGTGAATCCAATTGGAAATACGTTTCAATTATAAGAATTGTTGAGAAAAAAAGGTGATTGAATGGATATTAATGTGTTTGGCACGTAAATCATTTGTGATAAGGTAAATGACATCCATCCTGTGCTGTACGAGCGTAAGCGAAATTAATAGCATTACCTTCGACATGATTTGGAAAATCTGACTGTGATTGTGATGATGACGTTCTTCTTGGTTGTTTCGTTGTCGGCGAATATTAACTGAACACCATCGAGATATTGGATGGTGGATGCTCTGTGTCCTTTTGGCAATCGATCAAGACTACGTGAGCATGGTATTCTTTTTTGGTTTTGGTAAATTGCGGTACTTCTTCCCCCTTTTGAGCTCTTCACAGGCTGCTGCTGCTGCTGCAGTCCCTTCCTATGTTATGTCACTTTTCGGCACTGTGACTACGGACAGCTGCGGACACCGACTGACAACAACAACGAAAGTTATTAAATTTTGTGCATGCGCGTTCATTATTTATGCAACTTTAATTTATAAACAATACTCATCGTGCCGTCGCCATGGAAACTGTTTATGATCTTACTTTTTAATAGCGTTAAATAGATACCAAGCGTCTGCTGTCGCTGTCATCGCGGTGCTGCCATCTGGTGCCGCCGACACGAAGCTTTTGGTTGCTACACTCACCATAGATGTCGCTGTACAATGCACCATTTTTGCACTTTAAATTTCAAACTTTATGCATTACGGCAAGGGACCGAGGGTCCTTTATAGCAGTGGTCCACAACCTGTGGACTGCTATGGACCTTTAAAGAAATGAAAGATTAACGGATTAAAAAGCAGTGTCTTCACATTTAAGCGATTTTCTTGAAAACTATAATAGATAGAATTGATATAAAAGATGTTTATAAAACTAGGATAGTTGGGGAATGTAACGTATATTCGTTTATTGCTGTGTCTTGAGCCGTTTGGCTGCAATTCGCTGTCAAAGTTGAAGAAATGAAAAATTTACGTGCGAAAAAGCACCGCCTTCACGTTTTAGCGATTTTCTAGAAAACCGTAATAGATAGAAAAGATCTGAAAGATGTTTATGAAACTAGGATAGTTGGGGATTGTTATGCATATTCATTTATTGCTGTGTCTTGAGCCGTTTGGCTGCAATTCGTTGAAGAAATGAAAAATTAACGTGCAGAAATGCAGTGTCTACACTTTAATGTACGAGTATAAGAATAAATTCAATTTATTTGTACATATCCTATTAATAAGTTAATGCTAATGTAATATAAATATGATAATTAGTTCGTATATTGTATAATGCATATTCTAGATGTATTGTACCTTCACCCAACAGGTAACAACGGTGTGGCAATGGTACCAGGTTCGGAAGTGGCATATGATCCATAATTCTCCTTCATCTCGAATGCACTTATCAAGACGTTTACCCCAACTGACAATACATTCAAACACAACATAATATTATTGGCCTTCGTAGCTTGCTTGGCATCTTTCTCCTCGTTGATGTCCACTCCAGTTCCTAGGAAAATGCACAGGATGCCTTGCAGAATCTTCGTGGGAGAGGATTAAATATGATATAAACCAAAAAAGAAACGAAATAAAAATGGAACTCAAAATATTCACAAAATAATATTGAAAGAATGTGAATGAATGTAAAAGCAAAGTTGTTTATTCTAAACACCAAAACCATGTTTTTCGATCGTCTATTACTTGACTTATTTTACTTAATCCTATATGAATGATAATGAATGATCTATTTGATAGTGACATTGACGGCGATCGCAGGATCTAATCCGAAATTCATTTTGATGACGTCGCAAAACAAAGCCCCCGTGACAAAGCCCAATGAAATTTGATTGAGGATAGCCGCGACGAGACAGTATTTCGAATCCTCGTGAACCATGAGCATTGCCGAGATGACCGAGATCAAAGCGGCCGTGACCTGTGTACAACAAAACACAGAACAGTTACAAGGAGCAGGGATCACCACTAATCGATGGGGTTTCGGTTGATCAGTTTCAACGGTTGATTCGAGTACTCGATCCCGAAACCGGAGATGATGATGTTAACTAAGGAGATGGTAAAAACGAAAATCAGAATGACGTCGTTCAGGATGATCGCAACGGTATGATCCGATTGCTTGTTAATGTTAAGCCCGCCGATAATCACGAACAAAATCGCCACCACAAGCTAAAAAAAACAAACAAAAAGATTACGTAAATGCACAGATTGCTATTGGTTGAGATGCAATTTGAATAGGAAACATAGTTCTTCTGCTTATAAAGTTTTGCATCGTGTTTAGAGAGAGCCGTCGACGCTGGGCGCCTCGAAAATCGCGTATTTGGCGATGGTCGGATCGAAGCACGATATCAAAAGGTTGAGGACGGTTATGAAGAAGGCGCAGGCCGTGGTAAAGTAATTGAGCCACTGGGCAGAAGAGTGGTAGTCTTCAATGTGCAAGCGACAGTCGCGTAATAAATTTAGCGTTAAACATAAAACACCAACTGCCACCTGTGTGCGGGAGAACAAGTGTTACAAGTTACAAGTTACGCTGATGATTTCGGCCTCGTTCCGTACCTGAAGGACTATCGAGATTATGATCAGCGTCAGCATCAGCGTGTAGAACTCGTGCTTCTCTCCGACCTGCAGGATGTACTTCAATTGGGATGCGTTCGCCGTGAGCAGGGCCACGTCCAGCAAACCTTGCGCAATCGTTTTCTTCGTTGCATACTTGTTAGCATCCAGTGTTTTCTGCAAAACAAAGAGAATTCAATTGTTTATTGCAATGACATACAAAAGTGACACAATGAAGATTATTATATTTTATTAATTACACAGATAATACAACTAACAAGCAACGTTTTTTCTTGTATAATTTAAATGTTGTGTAAATAACATTGTAGTAGTAAAACCCAAATTGTTCCTCTCTGAGGAACCAGCAACCAGCAACAACCAAAAAATGACTAATTAAGGATTTTGTAGCATTTTTAGTACACAATGTTTTCATTACTTCACGTGTTCAATCATATCAGTATTAACATTCTATACATGAAAATTCAAGTTTACTCAACGTGATTTTTCACGATTTCCAATGCCTAAGTTGTACTATTATTACACAACACATTTCCAAAAAAGTCTTCAAGTCAAGATCACTTCAATTTTCAAGTAGTAATATCTATTTATAAAGTTTATAAACTCTTCTATTATTAACAATGATCAAAAATTGTTGTATTCTTAATAGAAAGGGCATTCCAAAAATACTATAATTCTTGTTTTTTTTTCTGTTAATTTCAATATATTGTTATGCATACTTGTTAGCATCCAATGTTTTCTGCTAAACAAAAAACAAAGAGAATACAATTGTTTATTGCAATGACATACAAAAGTGACACAATGAAGATTATTATCTAAACATTTACTAATAAGCAACTCTTTTTTATAATTTAAATCTTATATAATTAGCATTTCAGAAGTAAAACCCAAATTGTTCCTCTTTGAGCATATCTTACAAAACATATGCAATTCCGTTGGAACGCCTTGTCAAAACATTGTATCGTGTCCCTGGATGAGATTTCTTTGTGGAAATATCTTGTTCAATTTCAATTTTAGAATTTGTTTATTTAGTTAAGATATCAAAATAAGTACATAATGTTGGTGTTGCTGCCGTATATGAGCTTTAGCTCTTCTGGCCTTGGAAATATCTTGTTGATTGTTCATAATTTTTAGCGGTTTCGGATGAGTTTTCGTTGTGAGTGGAAATTTATCCACTTTGATGCGTCATTACTAATCCTAACAATGTGTAGTAATAAAAATAGTCCCAACAGGGTGCTAAAAGAGTCTGTAGTCTGTAGTCTTCTTTCAACGGTTTACGATAACCGGTCTGGCACAACAAAGGATCTTAATTTTTATGGTAAAGGGTATTAGTTTAAGAATATACCTAAATGGAAATGTACGTCGAAAAGATCATCTACTTACAATAATCTTTAGAATAATAAGGGCTGATAAAACAATAATCGGTTATACGTAACAATGCAAACGATAGAGATCTCCAATGATGGTAAAGATTTGTCGATGTTATGAAGATGTTGTTGAAGATGCGTTTTTAAGCGTTTTGTTAAAAAAGTAATGAATTGTAGTAATTGGAATTATAGAATATGAAAAGATAGAAGTTGGCTGAGCACAGCGGATTCAAAAATTGTACTTTACTGTCATTTTACTTTAATAAAAACGACCCTAAACAATACATAGTAGGTGCAAAATCAACTTGTCCTCATTAAACTATGTTTAGTCTCATGCTAAGAAACATCTGTTCATGTTTTATTGCTGATCCTAAAGATTTGTCGATGTTATGTAGATGTTTCTGAAGATGCGTATTTAAGCGTTTTGTTAAAAAAGTTATGAATTGTAGATTGGAATTATAGAATATGAAAAGATGAGCGCAGCTAACTTTGTACGAATTCAAAAATTGTACTTTATTAACATTTTACTTTAATAAAAACGACCCTAAACAATACATACTAGGTACAAAATCAGTATTTTTATCATCGTTGTACTTTGCCTCACTAAAGTATGTTTAGTCTCACGATAAGAGACATATGTTTATGTTTTAGTACCCATAATAAACATAATCGGACTTAAACAGATCCCGTAACAATCTTTAGTTAAGTTTCTTGGAATATCTATTTAAAACTTTTAATTTTCTATAAACAGTAGATTATAAGTAGAGTATAAGTACAAATTGGTAATAGAAACCATGAAAGGAACCAGCAACAACAAAAAATGAAAAATTGAAAAAAATAAACAATGTTTTCATTACTTCAAGTGTTCAATCATATCAGTATTAACATTCTATTCATGAAAATTCAAGTTTACTCAACGTGATTTTTCACGATTTCTAATACAAAGTTGTACTATTACACAACACATTTCCAAAAAAGTCGTCAAGTCAAGATCAGTTCAATTTTCAAGCAGAAATATCTATTTATAAAGTTTATAAACTCTTCTATTATTAATAATGAACAAAAATTATTGTATTCTTAATAGAAAGGGCTTTCCAAAAAGCCCTATAATTCTTGTTTTTTTTTCTCTTGTTAATTTCAATATATTGTTTTGTAAAATATCAATGAAATACGAAAGAACTAAAACTACTTCTACGGACGTAAGAACGATAATGTATTTATTGCATTATCTCAAGTATAAAACTTATCAATACAAATCTATTATAAAGCATTGAAAAAACATATGTATACAGTCACTGTCCTCTGTACAATAAAAACATAATGTTATCTAGTATGATTTAAATAGGTATTATCGGATTTAGTACAACTACTTTATGATAAACATAATCCTCGAATAATCCATACAATGCAGTTTACTGTAACAATTTAATTTAGATACAAAAGTAAAGATAAATCTCATTGAAATTCATATATTTTTTTTGACTATATTTTGATTAATAATCGTTAATTCAAAATCAATATCAAAGACAATACTTTAGAGACGAAAACATGTACTTCATCTACTTTATTGTCATTCGTTTAAACTTTAATGACTTTATCAGATGAAAATGTAGAAATTAAGATAATAACAAAACTACTTCAAACTTTCATTAAAATGTGGTGAATTGTGTTGAGTTTAATTCATATAATTAGTTTTGTTTAAAAAGACTTATTTTGTGAGACTTATAAACCAAATAATATGATTTGCGTTATGTATGCAATTTCATCAAATAAAGAGGACAAAAAGACTTTGGTTGATAGCCATTTGATCCAATAAATACGTTTAAATGAAAATAGAACAAAATTGATGGAAATACTTTGAAAGAATGATAAACAAATAAATGTAGAAGTTTCATTAACTAAACACAAATCGCTCAATATTAACACTTCTTTCTAAATCAGGATCGTTTTTTAACTAAAATGAATCGTTTTCAATGGATTTGAAACAATATTTAGTTGTTAACAGTAATTTGACTGCAAGTTCTTTAATTTCATCTCCGTCTACCAAGTTACCTATTTTCACACATATTGTTATCATTATTAACGTAAATGCGTTAATTTTCAATTTATTGTAATTACAAATCATATATTTCATTAAACAGAAGCTGCAGTTGATTTAGTGAACATTGACCATTACAAACTTTACCAATATCGTAGCCACTACATTCCCATCTGCATTTGTCGTGCTCCTTCTGGAGCTTTCACCTTCTTCTAACATGATCAATCACAGAAATATCCACGAAACTTGAACGAAATGCACACAACA
The DNA here is from genome assembly GCA_018845635.1 of Nicrophorus orbicollis. Taxonomy (NCBI): domain Eukaryota; kingdom Metazoa; phylum Arthropoda; class Insecta; order Coleoptera; family Silphidae; genus Nicrophorus; species Nicrophorus orbicollis. Next base: position 31,605 of record JAFMTC010014752.1, on the reverse strand, counting down.
AAATCACATGGAACAATGCAACCACGTTACTTATTTATTTTTTTACAAATATAAACCTGATAGATTATCTGTACTATCTGCACTTATTAAGCGAGCATAAAAATAAACAAAACACGTTGTTGTGTTCGATGGAATCAAACGATTTTGCAAACGATTTCTTCTTTGTTGCACAATCTATTTCCTGCAGCGTTTCAGTCCACCGAACACAAAGACTGAATAATGCAAATCGGTTTATTCCCCCGTTCGATCAACATTTATTTAAATATGTTTATTTATACGTGCGTCATAGCTGATAACATGGAAATCGTGAAACGAATGATTAAAACATTAATATTATAAGAAACTTAATTTAAACAATATTTTTCATTGAAAAAGTTATAAAGTTACAGTCTTAATAGTTCTTAATTGTGTGTATTAATACACGGCTTAGATTCGTTCCACGAAACTTGGCCGCAAAGCGAAAAGCCGTATAACGAAGCAATTATTATGCTTGCGCAAGATTTGAAACATGATTGACCGTTATAGCGAAACATTTTAGGCCGTAAATCGAAAACGTGCCTTAATTGAAGAGGGCCGTTATAGTGAAATGCCGTATAAAGAGCGGCCGTATAGCGAGGTATGGGTGTAATATTCTGTATACGAAAACGTATAATAATATAACAATGTATATTTTCTTCATATAAAACGGAAAAGTTGAGTACAATAGTAGTTAACTTTCAAAATTATTGCCCTCATTTTGTAAGGAAAATGCCTGGAAATTACGAAAAGTTGATATTTTTCATTAAAATTTGTTACTGTCTCACTTAATTACTTAAATAACAAATAGTTCTTTCTTTAATTCTACCATTTCAGATACGAAAATTGCAAAAATTTTGAAATAATATGGACAAAAGTCCATTAATCCGTTTATAAACTAAACATGACAATAGTTTATTGATTTGATAAGAATCCATTCAGTAATACTTTAATCAATAATAGTAAACTCAATTCATAAATCAAGAGAAAATAAATGCAGGTTTGAAATAAGAAATTACAAATCAATTCAACAGCTAAAAATGATAATAAGTTCACTCACTTCTTCCATTTTGTACATGACACATTGAAGTTGAACGACTAAATGAAAACTAAATACACTTCTTCCTCACGGTGTAACGCGCTTTCGTCACTCATCTTATTGATTTCCACTTCATTCTAAATATGAATCATCCAATTATTTTGTTTAATTATTAATATTTTTAACCTTGAATCAAAAGATAAATAACGATATTTTCTATAAATTTTAACAATATTAATTTACTTAAATAGTAAGTTACTAATTATGTAATATTGCCACCAATTTTGTTAAAAAATTCTTGAAAAAATCTATATGTAACTTCCAATGAACAAAACGTTATAATAGTTTGGTTATTAGCCTTAAAACAATGTTTCCTTTGATAAGTAAAATGCAAACTAGTCAATTTAACACAAACTATTTTCACTATAACTTAATGATTGTTGTACTTACAATAACAATTTCTCTATTAGTTGCAGACATCTTTGGATTGCAATGCGTTTGAGATTGTTCACCAAAACTGAAGTATCGATTTCCCTGTGTTTGTTGTGATTGTTATGGTTCCGCTGTGTCTGGCTTTAAAGTTGTTTAGTCGATATTCATTGCTTATTTTGCACTATTTCATTAAATTCTAATTTTGGATTATAAATATTACAGCTATGGAATATTGTTATGGTTTTGGCGAACATGGAACATCTATTAGTGGTTTCACGTGGTTTCCAGTTTCTGTGAACGATCAATTTCTGTCGGGGAACACTAAATAGTGGGGATAACAGCTTTTACTTACGACTTCAAGTACATTGTAACTGGATGAATGTAATGAAATATCGTTGAAATTGCAGCAATAGCTTGATATTTCATTCTTCTTTTCTTTGTATTTCTTTATTACTATTGTTTTGAGGTGGGATAGTTTAGTAAAGTTTAAGTTCTAAATGTAATTGTTCAAATGTATAAAGAAGGTATCTGCTATCCCTTTGCATGTAAACTTAGTAAGTCCATTTGGTAGTAAATAAGTTGGCCATGACAGATAAGTTTCTAATAGATGTTATGAAGAAAGGGCATGTTAGGAATTTGTTGAATGCTCGTTTTTCAGTGAAAAATTTGAAAAAAACATCTTTGTTGGGAACGAAGTCAAATTAAATATCGTTCAATTTCTCTCTAAAAACGAATAGATTTTCAGTTTTTCAATCCATTAATCAAAGTGTGACTGTTTAATATATTTCGCATTTCTTTACTACAAAGTACACAATCAGCTGATTACTGATTACGGCATTACTTTTCAGTCTTCCTAACATTTAAAGTTGATGTTTAACACTTTGTATAAGAACGATACTTTTTTGATAGATTATACATAACATATGACCGTTCAAACAAATACATAATCTTTCTTGAGTCAATTAAGACTTTGTTATTCTTAAGTTTCAATTTGAATTACTTAGAAATCATCCTTTTATAGAGAACGAATAGTTTTTCAGTCCATTAATCAAAGTGTGACTGTTTAATATATTTCGAATTTCTTTCCTACAAAGTGCACAATCAACTGACATGTAGTTAACAAATATCGACTTGTATCTTACTTTCCGGTCTCCCTAATATTATAAGTTGATGTTTAACACTTGGTATAAGAACGAAACTTGAGATTTCAGATACTTTTTTGATAGATTATACATAACATATGATTATGACCGTTCAAACAAATACATATACTTTCTTGAGTCAATTAAGACTTTGTTATTCTTAAGTTTCAATTTGAATTACTTAGAAATCATCCTTTTATAGAGAAATAGACCTATGGAAGTCAACATTTATAGAACCGTTTTGCATCTGCAAATTTCCTTTATATATCTAAATGAAGTATACCAATACTTCGTATAGTTTCGCCAATATACTAAAGAGTAACTATTTACACATAAAAATAAAGAAACAAATCTTTTGTGAGTATAAATATGTAACTTTTTTACAATTTATTTTTAAATTTTCAAAGTGAACTATAATAGAACCTGATCAAAGTTACAATGAATTTCTGTAGATACGTGATTAAGTAGTAGTAATAACAAATTTGAGTTGCTTATACTTTCGTAATTACCGAGAAAAGTGAACGAAGCGAAAATCTAATGAAATCTATTATATTTATTAAGCGTTTCATTTAACTGGTTAGTAATAAGTGTAATTAAAGAGAATTATACGCAAGAGTTTTCACATTATCGACCTGACTGTTGAAATATACAAACATGATACGTTCCACGAAACTTGGCCGCAAAGCGAAAAGCCGTATAAGGAATCAATTATTGCGCTTGCGCAAGATAGATATATCGACAACGAAAAACAAGTTTTTTTGCCGTTATAACGAAACATTTTAGGCCGTAAATCGAAAACGTGCCTTAATTGAAGAGAGCCGTTATAGCGAAATTCCGTATAAACAGCGGCCGTTTAGCGAGGTATTGGTGTAATATATATTTAATTAAAATGAGCAAATCTATAGTAGCTTCATAATATTTAGTATATGACTAATACTTGTTTGCAAACTTTTCATTGAAGTTAATTATGTTTTAAAGTAATTGACAATAAATATTTGATGTCTTATAAAGTATTTACACATAAATGAGTTACGAGCTATGACTAATTGTGTATTTTACAAACAACGATTGTTTCTACTTTCAAATATCAACATCTTCGTACAATGTTAACCATAAGTGCTCTTTATAATCACTAATTTATTAAGTATTCTCATACTTTACAATCAGTTATTTCGCACTATCAGGAAGGACGTTTTCTCTTCTCTAAACCATAATACATACGAATTTCCTCCATATTACGCATTCTTGGATACATCTCTTCGTATCTTATTAGCAGAATTAAATGTATGACATTATGACACGTAATTGGCAGGAAACGTTACCGTTTTAGCACAATGCTGCATGCTTCCGAGTTGCTCAAGATGCGCAATTCGAAAAAGAGAAATCAGCGGGATCCTAAATTACGTACGAATATTATTATATACATCTTTTTTTTTTCAATGTTTCACGAAAACAATGTAATTATGAAAAGGCACGAGCCGTAAATTCGTAATAAAAAGGTGTCGTCGACGTTGTGAAGATGCAGAGTAAAATGAAGTGCCTTCAAGTCTTGGTAACCATCCTCCTCGTGGTATCTCTGGTGAGTTGCCAGGGTAACAGGTACATAGAGAAACAACTTCTCTGTGCTTTGGATCAGGCACCCTGCGATGCCTGGGGACAGCAGATCAAAGGTAATTAGTGTTTTGTTTACGGTATTCGTTTATTAATTCGCCGATTCCGCAGCCGCCCTTCCCGAAATCATCGGCAGGGGATGCCAGAACTGCGACAGGGTGCAGCTGAACAACGTGAAGAGGATCACCAGGTTCGTGCAGACGAGGTATCCGGAAATCTGGGCTTCTCTGCTCGACAAGTACTCCAATTTCCAATAGACATTTTAAAATATCGATAACGCACGTGTTTATTAACATGCACAATCTATATATATTTAGAGTATTTTTAGAATAGATTTTGTACGTTTACAATATTCGAAATTTTTTTATACTTTTTATAGTAAACATTTATCATTTTAGTACTCAACATTTCTCGTCTATTTACTTGTAATAATTTACATTTATTATTCACTTAGTTTCATTAAGTATTTATTAGATTTTATCAAAATGTTACATTTCTTTCAATTCATCATAAATTGGACACTAATGGTTTAATTTTAATAAAGAAATATTAGATTAATCTCTTAATTCCCTACTTATTTCTATATACAAAGGAAAAGTATATACATTTCAATCAAACTACACAATAATTGATGTAACAATACATGAGAATGCAATGGTATTGAGAGCACTAGATTTTATATACTTGACTATTGTAACCAAGAGTAATCCCTTTGTTTGAGGTGCAAACTTTTTAACTTTTGACTTAACCCTAACCGGGAAGTCATCTAGAGTTTGTTGTATACTTAAATTTTAATACATAAAGTAGATGTCAAGTACCAAGTATATTTTATTTAATATAATCAAATGAAATTTTATATATAACATTTCATTTATAATCTTCAGATTAATTCGCAAAATATACATTGCAATTTGACACGTAATTCGAAAAGTGTTTAGTCCATTAAAACATGAGAATGTTAGTTTATCTGGTAACTAAGTATGAGACTAATAAATAACAAATATCGTATATACAATTATTACTAATATTAATGAATATATAGATAATGGTGACCGGAAAACTAATAAGTAATTACAGTGACTAACTGTTAAGTTGAAATCAGTACGTTCACGTGTTTAGAGTGGGAGGCAAGTATAACATTTATTAAGGCTATTATCACCTATTCGTTGTTTTTCAGCAATTAATTTCAAATGTTTAACTCCATACGACATCTGTTGGTGATAATGCGAAACATGACTCCCACGAAGTTGCAGCTTTTATCACCAGCCAATCAGAGCGGAGTAAATCATCGCAAAAAATGCGAAAGTTCGTGGGGAGAGAGAGGGTGTATATATACATTTGCGTGGAACTTATTTGAACTGTGTCGTCTACTTGGATCCGCACTACTAACATCTTACCGAAGCCGGTCTCCTGAAAACATCCAGCCGGAAGTATCCAGCACTACTTATTCTCCTTCCGGTGAAGAATTCTTCGACATATAGAACTTGATATCCTGATAATTGGCATCTTACAGAACCATCAAAATGAGGTTAGTATTTTCACTTCTTTTTCACAAGCTTTTTGTCTACCAAATCTTTCACTGGTATTTTTTTAATATCCGAAACGATTTCCGATGCAGAAACGCTTATACTTTGATATTTGAGGTATTAACTTTTTGCATTTGATCAAATATTGTCGCGCAAATTGTTTATTCTTCAGTTGTTTTTTTTCTAATTGGAAGGCTTCAGCCATCAATTTGTGTACGCATTTCTACTTTTATTGTTAAAGACGAAGTATTTGCAGGCCCATATCAGCAATTTTTGCTTACACTGCTTTTCTTGGATTTCATACTTGATTTTCATGAGCCAGACTGTACTTGTTAATGTTTATGGCAGTATTTCCAGTAAGAGACGCACTCAAATATAAGTTTAGAGTTTGTTTTCCGTGTATAAAAGCCTACTGGATATGATTATGATGTACACGGGTTTTGCGTTAAGAATTCCATGGGCTTCTAGTTAGGGTCTCAAAAACGCAAAAGAAAAGCAAGTTGAAGCTCTTGATTTTCTTAACGGAAAATCCAGGTATTAAATATTTACTACAATTTTTGCAAATCTTAATCCCCTTTCAGCGTTAACAAAATGTAATTTTTAATTCTAAATATTTCGACGAATTCTGGTACATTACCGGTCAAGGCGCCCGTGTGCGGCGCACAACTTTTAAATCAAGTTGATCAAGAGATCTTACCTATACGTGTAGACATTTTGATTCTGCTGAGATTTGCACGTTTCTTCGTGTCTCAAACGCGATTTTCTTTCAGTTTTGTATGCAAATCTTTAATAATGATAACATTTATTGCAACAATTACAAAAAATAAAGTCAATAGTTTTATAACAAATAGAAGAAATACGAAAGGGATTTATTGCTATTGTAAGGTCTTTCTGCCCTACAAATCTTTATTAGATTCAAATATTATTGCCATTTTATATGTATTGAAAGAAACAATACAGTCTGTTTACTACTTGTTTCTAAATGATTACCAATGTTTTAGCGTTGTCTGGACAAACGGTGAAAATTATATTCTGTGTCCTTACGGAGGGAAGGACCACTTCATTGGCGAAGCAAGGTTTTCCACGCATGTGGTCAAATGCAGGAAATCATCAAACATAAACTTGGCCATATGTCCGTACAACGCGGACCATCGATTGCAGGTGTCAGAGTACCAGGTATGAATATGCTGCAAATTCAATTTGCTGTAACTGTTACTGATGTAATTGTGGATTTTTCAGCACCACGTCACAATATGTGAGGACCGAATTCTCGTGGATATGCGTGCATATCAATATGATGATGAGAATTCTGAAAAATTGTACCCCATTGTGGAAAAGAAGTTGAGTCACCAGGTCGAGTCATGGGACGAAGTAAGTACAGCACCTAAAGAGGAGCCCATGAACCATGAAAATTAGTAGATTCTCTATTTACTGTTGATCCCATATTTATGCTCATTTGACCTAATAACTATGTTTTTGTTATAAAGGACGATGATCCCTCATACAATCCAGAGGAATATTGCATTTCCGAGGAGATCGTACGTAGATTGGACGTGGAACCTGGCTCGGTTAGGAAAGGATTTAAACAGTTCGAACGTGCTAGATTCCAACTGTTTGCAAAAATGACGGAATCAAAAATTTTGGATGTACGTAATTTTCACATTCTCATATTTACGAACTATAACATTATTTTTTTTTTGTTTTAGTGCAATAAAGAAAATAACAATCCGACTGATAATGCATCCATCGGGTATGTTTACGTTTGAATTATTATTTTATTATATCTTCTTCAAACATTATAATTTTGAGAAGATGAAATTACAAATTTACAAAGCAATTCACATTTCATATTCTTAAGTTTGCTTTCACATAATTTTGTTTGTCAATGTAAACGTTTCATTTTTTCGCGTAGCAAAAACACTAAGATTAAGAAAATAAATGTAGTTGCTAATAGCTAATATAACATTCTCTATAATATTTAGTTGCATAAGCATCTTGAAATCATTTCAATTCACTAATATCGTATATTAGTATATCAAATTTCAGTTGAATTAAACGAAATAGCAATATGAAATACCATATTATTTAGTTGTTTAGTTCTTCATCAATCAAATAAATTACTTGCTGAAGCAAATTTTATGCTTATAAACAGTTCCTCTTAATCGCAATGCGATAAGTTTTAAGAAAATAGGTTTGTTTACTTTGAGAACTTTAGTACAATGCCGTTTATAAAACTAACGGTAATACGATAATCTGCAGAAAACAAATATATCAAAGTAATGACTAATTGTTAGTGAAACGCAGCAGAAAATATCAAATGTATCAACATCTCAAACAATGTTGTCAACTGTAGATATAGTAATTGTAAATAGGTTAATCATCGCAGAAAAAGAAATATTATGATTCACTTTGATTGCAATATTGTTAATTAATCATAATTACGAATATGAACACTACATTCTTGTATTTTGTACAAAAATTATGCACACAATGCTAGATTACGTAATATTCAATTCATTTGTGTAATTCAATCAATATTTAAGCTTCTCACTTTCTAAATATATTACATTTGGTAATATTTATAACACACAATTAGTTAAAGTGTTAATTATAGTTAATTATTAGGGAAATGTATACTTTGTATGTATATTTTCCAAATTTTATTACATACCCATTTTTATATTGATATTATGTTTTTGCATATTAAGACTTATCCCTTGATTTACAGTGAAGATTGGTTTCTCAGGGAAAGTTGTATATAGAAAAGTAAACTAATTTAGTCATTTATTTCAATCTTTAATGATAATTACTTGAATACTCAGAAAAAGTAAAAACAACAGGCAAAAGAGAACGCTGAATAAACAGAACAGAAGCAAATCGATTTCGGAAAATAATCGTAATAAAAATTAGTCATTTATTTCTATGTTTAATGATAAATATGGTTTTCTGAATACCAAGAAAAAGTATAAATAACAGACAAATGAAGAAACAGAACAGGAACAAATCAATGTTTGAAAAGATTCCTAATGAAAATTCGTTTAAAAATGATCAACTTATTTGCTAATTTAAATGTATTTACTTTGTAATTCAGATACAAAACAAATTGCTATATGGCAATTGTAACAATATTCATTGCATGTATAAAAATAGTATTGAAACATCTAACAACTGTTACAAAGGGCCTTAGACCAGTTGTCTTCAATTTGCTATAAATATTTGCATTACAATGTATGCAACCAACATCACTTTTAGTACACTATACAAACAAGTATTCAAACAAATATACGCTGCATCTAAGAAATCATTTGATTATTCAATTAATTATATTAAAATTACAAATTTTCAATATAACATTTATTTATTTTATTTTTGCAGATTCTTAGAAGTTTGTTCCGTTTACAATTGATTTAGAGAACGAAACATGCGGAAGAACAAGAACCTCTCTTAGTTTACAAAATTATTAAAATGAGAACCGAAGTCCTAATTTCAATTGCACGAAAGTGCAAATAGATTATATTTAGCTTTTAGTTAAACAATCATTTGTTTTTGCTTGATGATCGATCACGCTCTTTCTTTATGATGCTCTTAGTATTCTGAATAGTTAATAAGTAATATTTAAGTACTAGATGTTAGTGCAGGCCCGGAGCCTGCCATCAATTTGCACAAAAAAATGTGCCAATTAAAAACAAATTGTTAATTATATGATTTTCATTTGATGCTTTAGCAATAGATATATTTCCACGAGTTTAATGCATTTTTATTGGTTACGTGTTACCTTTTTTTTCTTTCTTGAGAACAAGTGTATGTTTCTTATATTTAGTATTCTAAATTTCATTTATGTTTTTCTTGCTGCAAAGATGATCTTTGTGAAGTTAATTTTATATATTTTTTATTTCGTAGATGTTCTGTCGCCTCCAAATCGTCTTCAGCCCATTCTTCAAATCCTAGTAAAGGGTAATTAGAAATGTATACCTCGCATAGTGCGGTTACATTTGTTTGAAACAACTTATCGAAACCATTTATAAATGCAAAAAGAAGATACTAGATTTGATTAAGAAATTTTAATTCTAAAGACAAATGGATATCATTCGCACTGTGCAAAGTATTGCTTTACTTAATATTCGCAATATTTTTCATTAAATTTGTGAATATTACTAAGAAAAAAACGGTTACTAATATAATTATTATAATTTTTCAGAAGTTCCCAAGGATTGAGAAAACCTGGGGGTAGTGCTAACGGGTAAATAATACATTTCTAAAAAATGACTCTTAAAATTGTAATTATAATATGAGAAAAAATATTTAACAAAATATTCTTTCAGAGTTTCGAGCAATAAGAGTTTTAATACAAATACGAGAGACGGCAGGTAAAATATAAGAAATTTTATTGAATATTAAAAAGAATTTGGTTTGTCCAACCCCAATGAGATTTAGACCAAATATATTGATTGTTGCTCATTTCCTAGTGTATTTTATGTGTGGCACACAACAATTGGTCTTTTTTTCAAGGAATCTAAAATGTTGGACAACCTTGATCTAAATGTTATGATGATTTTGCTACAATTTTTGTTTGTTTTTCAGGATTACTCCCGTTACTTCCACATCTGTTTCTAGTGCTGATAGAAATGAAAGTGTGAACGGGTAAATA
>JAFMTC010014752.1:0-10014 GCA_018845635.1 Nicrophorus orbicollis | reverse complement strand
CGAAACCATACAACAGTCACGTATCGTGAGTACGTTCTTAGTTTAAATTTGATCGTCCGAAGAAATTCAAGGAATTCTTTCCAACATTTATAGTTTGCTTTTTGATTCATACAAACGAAGACATAAATAAATGTTAATGAATTTCCATACTCGAACGCACGGAAATGAATAATCAATTATGTGGAATAATCAATTAAGTGGAACAATATGAAAAAATATCAAGAAAAAAACGATAACCAAATACAATAAATGACAGTTTTTCAATCCAATTTTTTGAAAATATCTTGTAATTCCAAAAGGTGTTGAAAATTCTGATAAATAATTAAGAAAGTCGTAAAAAAACATTGAATGTTTGTAAGAGTTGAAACATTCGAAAAGATAAATAACATGTTAATCGTAGAAATGAATAATAAAGTTGTTGAATTCTTTAATGAATACACAATATGTTAATTAATTACTTAACATCGTCGTAACTTAACGAATGAGGCGCAAAAAACTATTTAGTATGAGTTTTACTTAATTAGTAACTTGAAATGTATTTAGTTTAAATTGAATATATTGTATAAAAACTCAAATATTCACGTTGTTTATAATAAAAAAATGTTTCTTTTAATACCTCTCATAGTCCGGGTTAATCCGTAAAGTGCGGACTAATGGAGTAACTAAATAAACTGCAAAAAACCGCACTATTATGTACTATTTATTAGATTATCTTGGTTCAATTACTTCGTTTTCAAAGTTGTAAATCATTTACAGTGGTTCTGGACTGATAGAAACCGGACAATGCGAGTTATTGCTTTGTAATTTGCGTTTATTTAGTAAAATTTACCATTATGTATACAAACCATGTCTTTCTGATAAAGAACTAACCTTCTACTCTTACATTAACAGTGAGTTTTTACTGAAATTGATGAGCGTTTGACGCATACATTACTGAAAAGTCAGTAGGTCAAAAGCCGAAACGACTTTGGAATTGTTTATCACCGTTAAACATTCAATTGATTTGCATACCCAACTGTAATAATAATGACAACGAGATATGGATACTGCGTATTAGAACTTTAATTGAATCCCAGAGCTACAGATTTCCATTCAATAACGTTGAGCAATGTTATTAACATATCGAAATTGAAAACTTTCTTTGAAATACTTCGTGAATCCTTTGATTCATTAACTGCGTTCGGGGTCAAAGTCCATTTATTATAATACACATATTCTAAGGATAGAAATGGATTAATTTCTCTCATTATTTTCCAATTAATGGAAATAGTTTTAAATCCCACATGTCCAGAATGTTTGCTATTATTTTGTGCATAAAAACTGCGGTCAAAAGTTGATGTTGAAACATTTTGCTGTATTTTATTACTGTTCTGTATTCTTCGATAAGTTTTTGCGTGTTCTGAGTTATCAGCGAACTGATTACGCCAGAAAGATGGCAAAAGGTCATCGGATACAAATGGTGATATCCAATTGATTAAAGTTCATGTTCAAAGTTGATTTTGATTTGATTTCAAAACCGAAATCAATCCATTGATATTTTGCACAACGAACATTGCGTAATATTTGAATCTAAAAATGCATAAATACACGAATTTGCATTTCCATCATTCACGACAATGAAAATTGTGGAATCAAATGAACATCATGCGTGTAATGTTCTGTTATTTCCTTGATTCCGGATAATTTATTAAGCAGAAACAATGAAAAACGACGAAAACACAGTTCCGATTGACCATGAAAACAAAACAAAGGACATGGCACGTGCGATTTAGGAAACGAGAAATGAATTAAATTGTTTAATCAAAGTTTGTGTGAATTTGTTAATGAAAATCGAAATGAAAATGACTAGAAATTAACAAACAAACAAAAAAGTTGAGTTGATTCATTCAAATTGAACTATAGAAAATTACTTGAAATACGATTTACTTATGAGTTAACTTATTGATTTGATTTAAAAAATAAGAATGTATGAAGATCGAAATGCACAGAAAGTGATGAAATGTAGAAATATTGTTTGAGTTATTCATAAATTACGAAAAATTCATTAAAAAAACTAAATGGATTTTAGATCTTTGACACTTAGAAACTTGAAAAACTAGAAATGTTATGAGAAAGATACAAGATAATCGAAATAATACTTAATTTATATGTAATATTGCAAATGTTAAGGTCACTAAACAATACCAATAAAAGTGTCTTCAATCACGAAGCTCCTAAATGCACTCATCACATCCGGATTGGGAACGAGTTATTCCACAAAACGCATGTTTAAAAATATAAATATATGATAATTATAATATGTTGTAAACTATTAAATCGGGTTTCGCAGAATGCGAGATGAGAGTGAGAAACAAATTAGAAGAAACAAAGATTGAAACTCTGCAAAGCAACGGTGCGAAAAGGATGCACGTCTTATATAACACTGCACCATTGCGTGCATTTAAGTCTACTGTGATTAGCTAACACGAAAATCACCATATTCTTAAACTGTACTTTGTTGCTCAATCATTTCAATCAGAGATAGCCGTTTTCCTATTGTTTCTATTTCGAGTATTTTGCTGAGTTAATTGTATTTAATTACTGTCTTTTTATTAATAGAAGCATTGATTATAAGAGATTGATTAATTAGTAGTAATTATTAATGTATTTTTTTGTAACAGTCACATAAATAGATGAAGTATGAAACATAACAGTTATTGCAACAACAATTATTAGATCTAAACTTAATACTGTAAAAAAAGATCTTTCTGTCCCACAAAACATATTCATTGAATAATAATGAAGTATAAAAACAACAACTGTTACAAAGTGCTATTAACTATTGGTATTTCCGCTCTAATATTAATATGTTTCCTGTGCTGCAGCAATTTCGGACTATTTACATGATAAATAACGTTAATTAAGAGCTAATTAAGTTATGTAAAGTTAATACAATATATTGATTTTCATGTTATTTGTATGAATTGCAATGTTATACAATAATATTCGGGCAGAAAGACCTATTGATCATAAGCGCTTTGCAGCAATTCATTTTTGTTTTTATTTGTTCTTGCATTAAATTGAAGCAGTGTCTTTACATTTTTGCTAATAACTCGAAAACTAATAGCGACAAATTAATAATTAAGCATTCTAATTAAAGCTGAATAATCAGGCTTTAAAACGTATGTATTTATGTAATTGTATCGTTAGTCGTTTGGCTGTAATTCGCTGTCAAATTTGATGAAATATTTTTTAATCATCGATAAAAGCTGTGTCTTAACATTATTGCTAATATCTCGAAAACTAATAGCGACAAATTAATAATTAAGCATTCAAATTAAAGCTGAATAATGAGGCTTTAAAACGAGTGTCTTGGTGTATTTGTATCGTTAGACGTTTGGTTGTAATTCGCTGTCAAATTTGATGAAATATTTTTTAATCAACGATAAAAGCAATGTCTTTACAATTTTGCTAAAATCTCGAAAACTAATAGAGACAAATTAATAATTAAGCATTCCAATTAAAGCTAAATAATCAGGCTTTAAAAGGTATGTATTGATATAATTGTATCGTTAGTCGTTTGGTTGTAATTCGCTGTCATATTTGATGAAATATTTTTTAATCATGGATAAAAGCAGTGTCTTTACATTTTTGCTAATATCTCGAAAACTAATAAAGACAAATTAGTAATTAAGCATTCGATTTAAAGCTGAATAATCAAACTTAAAACAATGTATATTAGCGTAATTGTATCGTTTTTCGTTTGGTTGTAATTCACTCTCAAAGTTGAAGAAATGTTTTTTAAGCATTGATTGCTATAAACACTTTCATTAGTAATCATATTATTTCAACATCTTTATTGGTCCAAATTTAGAGAAATTGACACGATTTAACTCGAATTATTTGTGCAATAGAACTTTCAGAATGAAATTACTTTAATAGCAATATTTAGAATAGTGTGCGTAGTAAATATCGTGGACTATTTGAAACCGGACTAACCAAGTACTCTAAAAACATAAACAAACTTGATATGAATAGGATATTAAATAAAAATTAGTTTATTTTGTTGAATCCGGACAGATTGAAGCCGCATTATGTGAGATATTGATTATAAAATCATATATTATGATGTGAATTTGAGTAAATTTATGTAAATAACAGTTTATGAATGAAAATGGCGAAAGGTGAAAAACCTCCTAAGGAATACACTTATTGACTTTCGTCTAATTTTGCTGCAAATATTTGTGTTTGATGCTAGATTTTTTTGTACGTAATTTATGAATTACTGTGTCATAACATCTTGTTTAGTAATTTATGTATTGTGTTTTATTTATAATTAGAATGTAAGTATAAATATTTGTTTATCCTAGTAGTTAGTTATGTGTTTCTCAAGAGTCAAATCGTTTAGCTCGTTCCAAGTACTATTATTTGATATTTAAATTATGATACGTTACACAATGTTGATATTGACATACCGATAGATGAAAAATGAAAGTCGTACAACAAAAAAAGTATGCGTATGCTTCTTACTTTTAAACTCGATCCCCTGAGGTGTGCAAGGTCCTCTGTCCAGCAGACAAGCAGCGTAATAGTAGACGAGCCTCTTCTGATTGAGGATGTTCTCCACGTCGATGTGGTCGTACCTGGTGGTGTAGAAACCTCCTGGTGGCTCTGCGGAGCAGACGAACGCAATCAGGACGTTCGCTCCGAAGATCTTGAGCGCCAGAGTGGCGAAAGTCATGGTGATTCTTCGGATTGGGATTCGCACCACGTGCTGCGTACGGACGAGAAGCTACCACTTCTCGCACATGTAACTGAATCGAAATGTGTATGTGTACACACCACTTCTACTACTCCGGTACTGACTAAAGTGTGTTCGCCTGTCCAGGGAGCAGCAAGCAGTACGACGTGCAGGCTCAGCTCGGGCAGCTATACACTCCTTCGAGAGAGCTCATGTGGTAGGAGCAACCTTCGTCATTCTTCTGATCCTCATTCTTTTATCGTATTATCCTCCTTTGCTGCAATTACGTTTTTATTGCTAATCATTCCGTTGAAGCTATCTCCTACATTTTTTATTGCTGATTAACACCGGGAAATTGTGGAACATCTTCACGTCTGTACTACAAATTTTACTTCAATTGTACTATCAATATTACTACAATGAACAACATAAAACTATTTGTTGTTGTTATTATCCTTTAGTTATTAGTTTTTTTCTTCAAGTATTTATAAAATTACACTTTACATTGTGAGAGATCTGAACAAAACAGCAAATTTTCCTTGTCCTTGAAGTAGAATTGTATAAAATTACTTGTCCTATAAATAGTCTGGATGTGGACTTGTATAAGCCGTTTTGGTATCAACCCTTTTAAGGATCTGTCTGCTTGAATCGAAGTTTTTATTTTCAGTTTGTTGCTTTGTTTGTTGGATACATTGAATTTATTATCGGAAGGAATTCAAAGACATTTTCTACAAGTAGAAAAGCGAATGCAGCGATATTTTGCATGATGCAAGTGATCGATTTCTTCAATATCTTAGACTCTTCGAAACTAGACTAAACGAAGACTGTAAAACCGTATAAAAATAGAGTGTATAAAGGTAAGAAAACGATAAAGATTATGCATTTTTATGGAAGATCAATTAAAATTTAGTTTGTTGTTAAATTTTCAAACTTTAGTTTACTGAATCTGAGATGCACAATGCTGAAATACCTTTAAACGTCTTCATTTGAGGGGATTGTTATTAAGTAACATCATTTCATTTGATTTATGCAATATAATTTGATGTTAATTTATGTATTGATACAATTATTTTAGAATTTTTACAAATTTATGTATATCTGTTTATTTCTTTATATCGGTGTATTTCTATAAATCTCTGTATATCTCAATATTCTGAATATTTCTGAATATCTTTGGAATTAAATGTGAAACTATAATTTTCACTGATGCAAGAATGTGCACGATTTAACTCAATATTTACTGTTTATAAGTAAACCTTTGAATCTAGGTCACATATGTGCACAAAATTGCAAAGTGCACAAGTTTATCGACCCGTAAATTGTATAATTAAATGTTATTAATATTATAAATTGAAACGTGTATACTGGTATTGTTCCATTATTTACTATTTGGATGTAATTCACTGTCAATGACGGTTTTTTATGCTTCGAAAAAGTAGTGTCTTCACATTTTTGCTAATATCTCGAAAACTAATAGCGACAGATGAATAATTAGGCATTCAAATTAAAGCTGAATAATCAGGCTCTAAAACGAATGTATTTGTATAATTGTAACTCTAGTCGTTTGGTTGTAATTCACTGGCAAATTTGGAGAAATGTTAAGCATCGAAAAAAGCAGTGTCTTTACATTTTTACTAATATCTCGGAAACCAATAGCGACAAATTAATAATTAGGCATTCAAATTAAAGCTGAATAATCATACTTTAAGATATGTATATTAGTGTAATTGTATCGCTAGTCGTTTGGTTATAATTCACTGTCAAAGTTAATGAAATGTTTTATTAAACATGAAAAAAAGCGGTGTTTTTACATTTTTGCTAATATCTCGGAAACTAATAGCGACAAATTAATAATTAGGCATTCAAATTAAAGCTGAATAATCTGGCTTTAAAATGTGTATATTGGTATAATTTTATCGTAAGTCGTTTGCCTGTAATCTGCTGTCAAAGTTGAAGAAATGTTTTATTAAGCAACTAAAAAAGCAGTGTCTTTACATTTTTGATATCTCGAAAAGTACTGGCGACAAATTAATAATTAAGCACTCTAATTAAAACTTAATAATCATTCTTTGAAACGTTTGTATTGGTATTGTTGTATCTACTTCCGTTTGGCTGTAATTCACTGTCAAAATTTAAGAAATGTTTTATTAAGCATCGAAAAAAGCAATGTCTTTACGTTTTTGCTTATATCTCGAAAACTAATTACGACAAATTAATAATTAGGTATTCAAATTAGAGCTAAATAATCAGGATTTAAAATATATGTATTAGTGCAATTGTATCTTTAGTTATTTGTTTTTAATTCAGTGTCAAAGTTGAAGAAATGTTGGTTAATCATCGAAAAAAAAGTAGTGTCTTTACATTTTTGATAATATCTCTAAAACTAATAGCGATAAATTAATAATTAGGCATTCAAATTTAAGCTGAATAATCAGAGTTTAAACAATGTACATTAGTGTAATTGTGTCGTTAGTCGTTTGTTTGTAATTCATTGTCAAAGTTGATGAAATGTTTTATTAAAAGGGAAAAAAGCGGTGTGTTTACATTTTTGCTAATATATCGGAAACTAATTGTGACAAATTGATAATTGGGCATTCAAATTAAATCTGAATAATCAGGCTTTAAAACGTGTATATTGGTGTAATTGTAACGTTAGTCGTTTGTTTGTAATTCACTGACAAACTTGAAGAAAAGTTTTTTATGCATTGATAAAAGCAGTGTCCTTACATTTTTGCTAATATCTCGAAAAATAATAGCGACAAATTAATAATTAGATATTCAAATTAAAGCTGAATAATCAGGCTTTAAAACAAATGTATTGGTGTAATTGTATCGTTTGTTTTTTGGTTGTAATTTACTGTCAAAATTGAAGAAATGTTTTTTAATCATCGAAAAAAAGCAGTGTTTTTACATTTTTGCTAATACCTTGAAAACTAATAGAGATAAATAAATAATTTGGCATTAAAATTAAAAACGAATAATCAGGCTTTAAAACGTATATACTAGTGTACTTGTAACGTTAGTCGTTTGTCTGTAATTCACTGACAAACTTGAAGAAAACTTTTTGAAGCATTGATAAAAGCAGTGTCCTTACATTTTTGCTAATATCTCGAATACTAATAGCAACAAATTAATAATTAGACATTCAAATTAAAGCTGAATAATCAGGCTTTAAAACGTATGTTTTGGTATAATTGTACCGTTAGTCGTTTGGTTGTAATTCACTTTCAAATTTGAAGATATTTTTATTGTAATTAGTCAATTTTTTTGTAATTGTTGTTACAATATATGTGAAATACCGAAATTAGATAAATGATGAAATCATCGAATGTGCAAATAGATTATCATCATCATCATCGTCGTCGGTGGGTAATGATCATTTGTATTTTCGATGCGATTTGCGTTCGCAATCCAGGAAATATTTAAATATACACGAATCGATACGCGACTTGAGGACATTGTAACATAAAAGTGTAACCATTTCGAATGCACTTTCTAAACTCGGAACGAACAGAACTGTAACGAAAGAAAAATTGTACAAGACGAGAGAAAAAAATGGCAATTAACGAAATGACTTCTCCGTTAAAAGAAATGTACCACTCTCTGTAACCCAATAAACGACGTTGCGTTTGAATTTGAAATTGTTTTGAAAAAGATTCTCATTGGAAATGTAAATGGAACAACTCGAGGTGCATTTCAATTACGTTCATTGTGGCAACGCGAAAATGGAAAATTGATCAACTCTACTTCAGTTGCGTATTGTCAAAATAGCAGGTTTCTCTCTCTTTGTTTTTCTTTGGAAATAGCATGTGCGCTTTTTTTTTCGCACGGCGTTTGTTTGAAACAACGAAAGTTTCTTTGTGGCAATTAAAAGCATCCCATGCAATTAAAATTCATTAAACACGGCATCCGCAAGGTATTTTATTTGAACAAAATTTGATTCAGAGAGACACTTTCTATTTGCACCAAGAGGCAAAAACAGACCGTAAAATATCTATTTTATTACTGGTTTTTTATGGATTTTTGATATCATTCTTCAAGTTTATGTACCTGGAAATGCGTTTCGATGGAAGATGACCTGAAAATAAGAGAACTTCAATATGGTACAAAGAAGAAACTTGAAATAAACTCACCAAATTATTGTATTCCTTCTATAAGTTAATAATTTTGTTTCATTTATCAACCTTTTGTAACCTATGGAATCATCTTTCCAATTTCTTGAATGTTATTTTCATTTTCTAGTGATATTCTGATCATATTATGCTTGAAATTGTACAAGTCGTTATATCGAAGTTTAGTTGATAGAGGTAACTTTTACTTTAATAAGTTAGTCTTTCACAAAATGGAGCAAATGCAAAATTATAAGTAGTTATCAATTTATTCCTCAATTTCATGTAGAAGTAAATCTATAAAATTGACTATAATTAAAGTACTATTAACATATAAAAAATACAAAAATAAATTGCGAATGCAGAAATGCATGTACATGTACAAATCTGCATTTTCTTTTAGACTCACGTTACCCAATAAACTTGGCAAAGTGGATTATCGATTTCGTTTTCTCCCCACGAAAGTGAAAGTACAAGAAAAAAGGAGGATGGTAAATATGGCAAAAGGATTTCAGAGAATTTGATTTGGTTCTATTTTTTTTGTGTTATTACAATGCGGAGAAAGTTGTTTACCTTTTTTTTTGTCTTCTCTTCGTCTTCGATCAGCTACATAGTTTCGGAACTCAATCATTATCTCATCCATCCGGTTTTCTAATTAGGATGCACGGTTACATCTGGTGTCAACAAATATATGCATGAGATATGCAAATATAGTAGGTTTTTAATGTCCTGCGTCTTCATTTCGTATTACATAAATGAAAATGAAATTCTAAAACAAAAAATGTCAATAATTTTATGCGTTGAGTTGTAAATATTACATATGGCTGCAATTTACTGTTAAAGTTGAAGAATTGTTTTTTAAACATCGAAAACAATGCAGTGTCTTAATATTTTAGCGAGTTTCTCGGAGACTATAATAGATTGAAAAGACCCAAAAGATGCTTATGAAACTAGGATAGTTGGAGAATGGAACGCATATTCATTTATTGCCGTGTCTTGAGCCGTTTGGCTGCCATTCGCTGTCAAAGTTGAAGAAATGAAAAATTAACGTGCGAAAAAGAAGCGTCTTCACGTTTTAGCGATTTTCTCGAAGACTATAATAGATAGAAAAGATCCAAAACATGTTTATGAAACTAGGATAGTTGGGGAATGGAACGCATATTCATTTATAGCTCTGTCTTGAGC
>JAFMTC010014751.1:259998-270394 GCA_018845635.1 Nicrophorus orbicollis | reverse complement strand
CGAGAATATCTTGAAAACCGCAAAGGCTTTAGTGGAAGACACTAAAACTTTGGTGGCCGGTGCTGCCTCTAGTCAAGAACAATTGGCGGTCGCTGCCCAAAATGCTGTTACCACTATAGGTAAGTCCTTTTAAACAATATTTTAAAATACAGTTAATATAACGACTGTTCGAATTTGGTTTCAGTGCGTTTGGCAGAAGTTGTAAAGTTCGGTGCTGCGAGTTTGGGTTCCGATAATCCAGATTCACAAGTAATGTTGATAAATGCTGTAAAGGATGTCGCTAGTGCTCTGGGTGATTTGATACATGCTACTAAAGCGGCCAGCGGGAAACCTATTAATGATCCGGCTATGTCTCACTTGAAAGACAGTGCTAAGGTAGGGCTTACAAATAATACCAATCATCATAGCCTCATTATCAAATATTAATACCACGGTGGACTTTAAAAAGGGGTTTCTTTCATAACTTTATTTAACATCATACGCTTCTTAAAATCAATCAGCTTGTGCATTTGAATAACTAAATTAAAAAAGGGAAATACGGTATTAACATGCGGGAAAATCGGGTTTGATTAATTATAACTATTGGTTCAGGTGGAATAATTAGTTTTTATTTTCAGAATTGATTGATTTGAAATCTAATCATTTAAGTTAATGTCAATAAATACATGTGTTTTTTGATTGTACGGAATTCTTTTTAAAGTCCACGCAAAATCTATTTCGAATTTGTTTCCCAAAAGAATGTGTCCTGTCTCTTGAAATTTTGGTTTATTTTGTTTTGTTTGTTTTGTTTTTCTTGTAACACATGTTTTAATTGGCTGACAGGTCCAGGATTCAGACACCGATTGGTGGATCTCTGATCAAGAGGACGAACTGCTGCGTTTATTAAGCGACAGCTGCGAAAATATTAGCGGCGATTTGCCCACAGATATCATTCAGTGTCTAATGGCCACCTAGACCGATAAACAAAACCGATTTTTTGAATTTGTTTTTATCGTTGTTGTTGTTTTTGTTCTTCATTTTGTGTTCACCCGTTCATCCTCTTAGTTCTATCGCGTGTTGACTTTCTTTTATTTTCTCTTTCTATCCGATCCAAGTATATTTTTTCTACCTTTCTATGTTTCCACAAATAAATGTTGTATGACGTGAATTCTTAGTTTATTCATGTAACTTCCCTCATTCGTTTGGTATGTATTTGATTTTATTATTGCGTGTCTCCTATTATCTCTTTCTCTTATATTATTAACAGGCTTTTGTTCCGAAGTGGGAGTTTAATAATAATCAGCATGCTAATATTATCCATTGATGCACAACTGCAGCTATTTAACGTACTTTCATATGATCTTTCTCTTTCTTCTGCAGGTTATGGTTACAAATGTAACTTCTCTTTTGAAGACTGTCAAGTCCGTTGAAGATGAGCACACCAGAGGCACAAGAGCCCTTGAAGCCACTGCAGAAGCTATTGCTCAAGAGTTGAAGTCTCTGAGATTGGACTCCGGTGCTAGGTCCAACGTAACTCCTGAGGAATTGATTAGAATCACTAAAGATATCACAAAGGCAACAGCTAAATCCGTGGCTGCAGGAATCAGCAACAAACAAGACGACATTATTGCTGCTGCTAACATATCAAGACGCACTATCTCTGATATGCTTATCATTTGCAAGAGTGCGTCTATCCATTTAGCTGAAACTCTTGAGTTGAAGCAGAGGACAATGAGAGCTGGAGAAGAATGTGCCAAACAATACCGCGAACTTCTATTGACCATACTTCAAGGGAATTACACGGACGCCAAACAAACATTGCCATTAATTTCAAGGAACATCGCCACCTCGGTCACAGAATTGGTTGCTGTTGCTGAATTACTGAAAGGATCCGACTGGGTGGATCCTGAAGATCCCACTGTCATTGCAGAAAATGAACTATTGGGTGCTGCGGCCTCAATTGATGCTGCCGCCAAAAAACTGGCCAACTTGAGACCAAGAAAAACTATCCAGGTAAATTAAAATTAAATTACTTTGTAATTATTTGTGGAATCGGCTCGACTCGAAAGGTGGACTACTGTGAGATATGTTTGATATTCTTGGTTGTAATATTTGAGCACCCAGGAATCAAACATATTATTACAGTGGTCTGCACATCAACTTCATATTTGGTGAGTTTTCGTAAATGTGTTTAATTACAAACTATTTATACAAAATATATAATTATATTTGTAATTTATTTTTTCAGACTAATGAACTGGACGAGAACATGAACTTCGATGAGATGATTTTGGAGGCTGCCAAATCTATTGCAGCTGCAACTTCGGCTTTGGTGAAGGCTGCAAGTGCTGCTCAGAGAGAATTGATTGATAGCGGAAAGGTGTCCGGTACACCTTTAACATCATCAGATGATGGACAATGGTCTGAAGGTTTAATTTCTGCCGCTCGCTTAGTCGCCGCCGCTACTCACAGTCTAGTTGAGAGTGCTAATGCCCTTGTACAAGGGTTGGCCAGTGAAGAAAAGATGATCTCTTCGGCGAAACAAGTTGCTAGTTCTACGGCACAGCTACTTGTAGCCTGCAAAGTTAAAGCAGAAGGAGACACTGAAGCCACGAGAAGACTGCAACAAGCAGGAAGTGCAGTCATCAGATCTATTGATAACTTAGTACGTGCCGCTCAACGTGCAATCAGTGTTGAGGAAGAAAGGTCACTTGTTCTCAACAAACGAATGGTTGGCGGTATTGCCCAAGAAATCAATGCTCGTACCGAGGTACTACGCATTGAGCGACAATTAGAAGAAGCCAGAGGTAAACTGACTGCCATCAGGCAGGCCAAGTATAAGATGAAGGGTGGTGATGCCTCTGGTGAAGACACGGACGGTTATATAAGTTCTAACTACGATGGAGTCACATCGCGGTAAGTCAAGGTGTGTGTCTAACGCTACTAATAACAACTTTTCTGCTTCATGAAAAACGACAAATTTAAATATTTTCCATACTATTATATTTATTACACCAATTGGCACTAGGTGGTTGGGCTCTATATTTTTTGGTATTATACATGTGCATATTGTGGTGTGTGAATTGTAAACTCTAGATTAAGCATGTTGCATTATTAACTTTGTATGCACATACACATTCAGTGACAGTTTTGAATCGCATGTGGAGGAAACAGTATTAACAAGCACCGACTTCTTGGAAAAGCGGAACCTTCTTGAATGCAAACTGCAGTTCAGAAAACATGGTAAGGCTTCGCATGATTTAATATTTTTCATTTACCATTCAAGGAGTTTCTAATTTGTACTCTAAATTCGCTATTTATTGCAATATATTCGCAACCTTTTTAATTTAAATTTAACATTTTTGAAAATCCTTGAATGATATTACATCAATTGCATTTAGTTTTCTTTAATAATACTAATTAATTTCTCAGTAGTTTTGATACTGACGCTTGGCTTTGTTAGTAGAAATTGCTGATTTCTCTTAATTGAGAAATTGGTTGCTGCTGACCAAGCCGTTTATGTTTAAAATAAACAGATAATTTTATAACGTATTGTATCTATTTTCAGACTAGATTCATATTATACCAATAACCGCTCCCATAACAATACTTACACCAGCGCCGACTCCTATGACTATCTGGAGAGTCCGGAGAAGGTGCACTCGTTGGACCGACATCGACCCAACAGAATAAATCTGCAAGGATCCAACGACCCATACGGCACGAATCAGAGCTACAATTCATTCGCGAAAACCGCTCCTAAATTCGTTTCCTCCCCTACCCATGAATCCAAATACAGCCCAACTTCTCAGAAAATGACTTACGAACCACCTTATTCACCTAAATCATACGATTCGCATTACGATCAAAACAAATACGGTGATCACTACGGACAGATCCAGGAGAAAACGTACAGCAACACATTCGGTAAACCATACAGATCATTCGATAGCAATATGACGTACGCAACAGATCAATTCCCATCGTTATCGTTGAAAGAATCGCAAGATCCCATCGATGGTTATACAACTTCGGAGATGAATACTAACACCGTTTTAATACCGGGCGGATATAAAACTGTTACGAATAAATTCGAAAGCTATCATTCTGGATACCAGCCAATGACCTATACCGCGTCGGAGAAGTACTATACCACACCGAGTCCGAAGAGTTCGTCGTTTAAAAACGGATCAGAATATCAAAACTCCTCCTATTCGAACACTGTGGAATACATGAACGATGCGCCCACGTTGAAGGATTCCGATACGCTCGAGCAGAAGATGCTCAAGAAGTCCGTTACCCAACAGATCACTGAAAAGAAAACAGTGTCGACGGTGAGGAGCAGTAAACAGGAGACTGCCACGAAAACCTTTAGATTAGAATAAGCAGATGCGAAACGAAAGTGACCTTATCGACGAAGATTATTTTATTTGTTAATATTTTGGTGCTAATCCATCGTAATTGCTTTTTTTTTAAATTACCTATTAAATATATATTTTATAACACAAATTGTACATGGATCGTGCCAATGGAGTTTATGGAGTGGTTTAATGCTTCTATTAAATTTATTAATCTTACTTGGCGCTCGAATGTAGCCAATGTTTAGTCGTAACTTTTAGTGCCTGAAAAATAATTGACTAAAGACATGTTATGTGCCTGTTACTTACACTTTATAAAAAAACACACATTTTATTATATTTTATATTATATTATTATTGATGAAAGCATAAATATATATATTTATATTATATTCATATACAATTTTTAAAACAATCATATATTCTACACATATAATTATGGAATGTTATGTCTCTTATTTAATTAATTATATTTGTGTTTATATTTTAACATGATTTATACACTTCATTGTATTTGTGACGAATAAAAAGTAATCGAAGTAAGACGTGACTCTTTATTTAGCTACAATTACGTTATACATGTATATTATAATATTTACCAGTCTACGGGGATGTTGTTGGATCTGATGTAATCCTTGAGGAATACTTCTATGGGCAAGTAGTATTCCCTGAGTGGTGCAGTTGTTATGTAACTTTTACCAGTCAAAATGCGTAGCACCTCAGACCAGTGGACGCTCGATCCCAGTGACATTGCTTGCCTACAGATGATAATTATGTATTTTTTAAAATGTATCTTGATGCATGGCTTACATTAAAGCATTTCCGCACTGTTTGCAACCGTAAATGTCGCATCGATGCAGTGGTATGTCAATTTTTGGCGCAAATTGGTTTGGATGTGTTCCGTACAATGATAATTCGCACAGTCCTTTGAATACCTGCATTTGCAGGATGCCGCTCAAGAAGTAGCTAAAGGATTACGTTAATTCTAATATAATAGTATAACTGTATAGATTTACCGAATGTAAGGAGTGTTATCAGGTACATGGAACTTGGCTCCAGCGTCTAAATAAGCTTCGCTCCTTCGTGTCGTTGGGACAACACCACGGATTTTCTCATTCATCTTCCAATAAACTTCATTCCATTCGTCTTCTCTGATCTTATTCGCAAATATATCCCACCTGTACTTATCGACGATCAATGCGAACGGTATTTCGGCAATTTTGTTCAAAGCTTGTTGGAGCAGCAATAACTCATCGATTCGTCGATCGTTAAGTTCATCGTCATTTAGTAATCCCAATCTTTGCAAATGGGAAGGTGCCATTACTCCGTGCATAATAGCATCGCCGATAGTTTCATGTATCGCCGAATTCGCACCGTCCTGCAAATTGCATATTAGCACTACAAAATATTGATCTGTGACACCTATAATTACCCGAAACATTGCCGGTTGATATCTATAGGCCATGTCATATTCCAAATGACCCATCTCGTGATGCATTATATAGAAATACTCCATGTTCACTTTCGCGCACAGCAGCATCCTGCATTTAAAATAGTTTTTTTTTTAATATAAAATGCACTTTCAAACAAAAGTAAAAGTTATACCTATAGTCATCTCCGGTGAACATATCGGCTGCAGATCCATGACACATGTTGGCATTGTTTTCATCCATTTCAGAGTTTTTCCAGAACTTTCGTGTCATTGACATTAAATCCATGGAAGTGTAGAAATCCTCAGCTTCTGACACCTAAACGCAAAGAATTTCAATCATAACTCTTCCTCTTAAATATTTGAATACATCTTACTTTCATATACTAATAATCGTATTAAATATTGACTTTTCTTTTGAAAAAAGATATAGAAATTGGTTGATCAAATCATGTAAAAACTGAATATGTTGTAAATAAAACTACTTCAACATAATAAAAAAGGACTTCAACAATGGCCTTTGGTCATCAAATATGTAAAATTAAGGAAAACAGATAATAATTATTTAATTTTTAAAATTCAATATAATTGAACATTACCATACATTATATTTTAATATTTATTGTTATTACATAATTGTTACTTTGAGTATCAAAGTATCAAGTTTCATTAATGAAATACTGTTTTCCAAATTGTGACTTATGGATTTCTAGAAATCTATTAATTATTATTGGTAAATATACATATTATCTACGTTAAATTGTTTAACATTTAATCTTTTCTTTGTTTTATAAAAGCTAAGTACATTAAGAGCGAAATTATTTGTATATTTTATATAACGCGATATGTAATTATATAAGACAAATTTCAAATGTTGTATTGTTATTGATTGTGGAATTTAGCTGTATTCAAGTGTAGAAATATTCTTATTAAAACTTTAAATAATTTTTAACTATTAAGTTTAACTTACCATATCATAAATAGTCCAGTTATCATTTTTCATCCTAGAATTTAAATCGATCATCTCGTTCGAGTTATCGAAGAGCTTGATCAATGGGGACCAATCCTGCCCCCACATATTACCTAAAAATAAACGTGTATAGTTAATATCAACTTCAATATGGGAATGGATACCTAGAAGATGTATTGGTAATGGCCCAGTCGGATCGATCTCGGAGTGCCCGTACTTTAACAGCAATTTATGACGAATTGCAGCATGAAGCATTTTGTACAGAGGCTCAACACCCTTGTATAAATCCATGACGAGGTTTTGCAGATCAGGAATCTCCAGTTCATCTCTCCAAATCGCACCCATATCGGAATATCCTATGAGTTAAAGTTAAAAATAAATACAAAAAATAATGAAACGAAGAGAATACGGACCGTTTGCCCTAGCGACTACATTCTGAATGCTGACGACTTTGGGGTAAACGGCTCTCATGTCCTTCGCAACCGCGTTATGCCAGGTTTCCCAAATCCATTTCAGTTGATCGGGATTCAAATCGATCCTCTTCATTAACCACTCCAAATCGGGTTCTCCGTTCAAGCACTGTCCAGGTTTCGGATAATCGCTGGTATTCTGCGTGGGCGAACTCAACTCATGCAAGGTAGTCGGTTGATTTTCCGGGAAGCAAATTTCCACGCCGTATGTTGAGCGCATCTCATTCAGCGCTTCCATCTCCAACCTGAAATCGAATTAATTAAACGGATGCAGGCACTTAAGGTCACCGAGTGAGTACTTAGCAGTCTTGTCGGTGAATTTAGGTCCTCTGCACAACAAGTAAAGCTTCCTCTTTTGATCGTGCCTCAATAACTTCTCCTTCACCTTTGAGTCACAAACTCGATTTATCCACGAATTACGAACGAAGAGGATTTGCTTTGCATGCTCTACAGTTCTGTTATCGCTTTTACCGATGGACATGTCCCACGTCAACTTCGCTGATAGCTTATTGAATTCCGTCAAGCTATTATCCACCGAGTCCAACCACTCGTCCACCCGGTTCCTATATTTCTCTGATGGAAAAATGCAAAATTAACACGAAACCATTAATCTGTAATTACTTTTTTAAATTTGAATTTGAATATCGTTCAAGCGCAAATTCCGGCACGTCGAGCAATTACACATATGTTCGTTCGCAGAACTGTTTATTCGGCATTCGATGCACTGATATTATGTTACATAATTTACGCCGAGCAGGCGGTGAGAGAACCAACAATAAACGGCCCTTAATTAAATGCTAAGCTCCTGCTGGAGAAAACATATCTCCAGTTTATACATTCACCCTCGAGGCAGAACTGACTTAATTTTATTTCTCTCTGCGGTTTATTAATTGCGGATTTATATTCTCCCCATAATCTCTCAGCAAATCCCCGGACTTTCTGTTGACAACCAATTACAACCTAAACGACCGAACAACTTGAACTGTCCCCTCCGAAGTTTTCCACCTTGCGGTGGAGATGAAAACATTCATAAATTAATTACTGGGATCTGCGAAAAACCAATTAATACTTATTCTTTTTAATGTTTGTTTAAAAAAATACATATCCACGAAGAAGGAATTCTCATAAATAAATTCAATTACCGTTTTTATTAATATTACCAGGCGCTCCCACCAATTTACGGTGGAGAATTATGAATGTAGACTCGGAAAATCGAATGCGATTTTCAATTAGTTGGGAACGGATGTTCTTCCACCATGGAAAAATTCAATTGCAAACATTCCGTGCGAAATACGTTTATTGAGTTTGATTTGATGTTTCCTCTATTTACGGGAAGTCTAATTTAATTGCATATTTGCGTTGACTTCATAAAAAAATCGACGGCGTTCAATTCAATTTCGGTTTTTTTACAGTTCAAATTATATTTTTCAATTTATATATTTTCCAAACTTTAAGTAGAGATGTAGATTCAACAATAATTAAACTGTATTCATCATACATTTGACAAAATATGTTTTCTTGGATGAGAATTCTTTGCATTAATTTTATTTCAACTATTATTGAATTTATTTTAGAAGATATTCACTGTTTTTATTTATTAGAAGACTAAATGACTATAGATATTTCTGCCCAGAAATTACATATTTAAAAACATAAAATATACATACAAACAAGTATTTAATAGCCAATTAATTAAGACTGACACATTCTAACAAAAATCCAAATAAAATGTATCTTTTCTAAAAACATATAAATTTAATTATATTGAATTGAATGATAAAATTAGCTAAAATTATGAAACCAGGGTTTCCCCTGGTTTCTTTGACGGAATACAGTAAAAGATTGGGAAACGTTGTATAAGATTATTATAATCTTGTGTACTTAATGTTCTTTCATATAACCAAAAAATGGCATACATTATTTGTAAAATATATAGAAATGTGGTAAAAAACCTATATAGTCCTTACAGCAATAGATTAGAAATCAATCATAATAATTTTACTGTTTAATTATATTTTTTAATACATTTGTAAATATGAATAACCGTGTTTTATATTTAAATATATCAAATATTTTCAATATTTTATGAATTATTTGACACACTGAAAATAACTAGAAAAAATGTTATATTCAGAATAGAAAGAATCCTTGTTAATACTAATTTAATTTTATTTACTAGTTAATTGCTGTATTTACTAATTTATTTTATAATCATTTTAAGGAAATTATTTGTTACTGTTTTAGAAAACTAATATTCAATGCAATATATGCAAATTAATCAAAATAATTCATGCGTGTAATGTACTAAACCACATTATGGCTTCTAAGATTATGAATCTATGAGTTCTCGTCATTAGGTGAAAATTTTCGTTTGCTATATTTAACTAGATTACTAAAGATATTTAAAACGTTCAGTTATTTTTTTAGTGAATGAACAACTACAATTAAATTTTATTGAAATTATAAATTAGTGTTTACTATGAGTAAAGTATTATGAAAATAATTTATTAAAAAAAATTGTTCATGTTTAGATTTATATCATAATTACTTCCAGTATTAGATTCCTTCAATAATGTCATACAATTTACTTATTATATCATTATTTGCTTATGTTCAATAATGCTTAGTATCACAGCTGTTTACCTATGTGTAGGTGTATGGAGTAATACAATAAGCTATGTTTATTCTTAGTATTCGATATAATTTATAATTTGGCAGAAAGATTTCCGTACTTATCATGTTTAATTAAAAAAAAACTATAATTGTGTAAAAGTTGTGATGTTTATTATTGACTAATTGTGTATATGAAATACCTATGGATCGAGAATTCCGTCCTTTCCCCAAAGCAGCAGCCGCGAGGAAGAGACAACATAGACTGAAACAAATCTTGAAGGATGGTGGCCTCATCTTGAAAAATGATTTGAAACACCAATATACCGATGAACCGGCAACTGGTATTTGCGAAAACTGAACGGATCAAAGCTCCGCTTTCCAACTTATACCTGTGGATTTCCTCCGGGGGCGAAGAAGTGGGACACATGCGCGTATCAAAAATAACATTCGCAGAGATCCGCAAATTTAAATCCACCACGAACAAATTGAAAGCTAATGATGAGCTTACGTGAAGATAATGCTGATTACAATATTGATATGGAAGGGACGAATAAAGTGCAGAAGAGTATGTTTTTTA
>JAFMTC010014751.1:222012-239741 GCA_018845635.1 Nicrophorus orbicollis | reverse complement strand
ATGTGTATGCTTGGTTGCATACATTAACACACGCAGATTTCAAACAAATTCAAACTTTCAAATTTATCAATCTAATGAGTTAATACAGTTAATGACTCTTTTAAACTAATTAGTAAAATTGAAATACTACTAAAATACCGTTCTGCCATGGCTCCACTGACTATGGTGGTGGCTGTAGTAGCGAAAGATAATTGAAAAATAAAGGCAGCGTAAATTGCACCCTTCATGGGGTCATCGATATCAGGGTCGATCAGGAAATCGCCCGTTGAGATGAAAGGGTTATCGTAGCTGCTCCGTCCAAACGAAAAAGCGTATCCGAACATCCAATACGTCAATCCTTGAATCGAAAGAGAAATGGTAATGAGTTTACGTTAAATTGCTTCGCAGAATCTCTGCGAAATTACCTCCGAGAACTATGTCCACCACATTCTTCATCATAATATTAACTTCATTTTTAATAGAGACACATCCAGATTCCAGCATTCCGAAACCTAAGAAGCGAACGATATAAGAATAAACTTCGCATCGATCTCGCATTTGCCTTACCGGTTTGCATGGTGAAAATCATAAATGAGCTGGTAATTATCCAATTGGTGTCGTCCAAGTTGATGTCGTAAAGCCACGGGATATCCTCGGTGATGTTGGCCCCATTTATAGCGGATCCCGTCCGCATTTTCGTCAACAGTCAAGAACAGCTTCCGAACACCAAATGACCGAAGAGAAGCGTTCTTATGAAATAACAACTACAGCAACAACAAACGAAAAAAAAACAAGACGATCTGCTTGTAAACATTTTAATATTTAATCTCGACTTCCCGGTAAAAAAAAGTACTTGATCTTATTTATTCAGCAAGTAAATGCCGGCAATTTGGGTCGGGTTTAAGAAAAACAACGGACGGATCTAAATAATTCGCTTCACAATTAAAAACAATAGAATTGTTGTTGCATGCGATCCGATCGATGCTAATTCAATCAATTAATAAATTAAATAGTGCTCGAATTCCATTGTATTCGCATCGGGCGTATACAAAACTGCATCGGTAATAATACTAATAATAATAATAACAGGAACGGAGCGTTAATTTGCAATTGAACAATTTAATTAAATTTTATAAATCGCTCGTAGTCATTCAGTAGTGATCAAACAATGCCCATTCGGACGTTGTGATTCGACTTTTTAATCGACGTTGAATCCGTTTGTTTGTTTGGAATGATCACGTACGAGTCGCATCTCATCGATTCTTCAGGTAAGTACACGTAATGCACTTGAACGTATCAATTATTTACCATCGGGGATGAATTATTCAGGATGGAAGTTATCTTTCGAGAAGTAAAGTAAAATAAATCGAAAAAGAACCGAACGAAATGAATGTGCATATTCGCGGTGCGGAGTCTTTAATATTGATGGCAACATTATTACGCAACAGCGAATTTCCCTTTGAACTTTCATGAAAAATGCACGGTTCTCGTTATTAACAGAACAATTACACACAATGTGTATAGTATTGATTGCAGCAAATTAAACGCACAAAAAAGGAAATAATTTTCAGTGATACACTGCTTGTTTATTCAATAATTAATCGACATCGATCAAAGTGACCTATCGGTATTCCACATCACTAATTATTTCGATTACAAGTAATGTTAATGAATACATGACTGGCCTATTACAGTGCATATTTTACTCTATTATTAAATGAAACAACAATGAAACACAATACATTAACAGTAAATTACAAGTAATTTGTTATTATTATTTTTTATAAACCTTTTCATTTAACTTCTTCTATGTTATAATACATTATTTTTATTTACTTAATACAATAATAATACATTTTAAAAGATCTCTACAATTTTCATTTTCTTCTCAGAGAAAATACATAATAAAATACAGTGCAAATGATCTATTTATTAGAATAATTAAAAAAAATAATTTTGTGTAATTAATCATTCAATGAATGTATATTGTATAATTAGTAGTTGATTATTGAATGAAAGATAGAACATCAACTTAAGATTGTCGAAAACCACTTCTGGTACAAAACTTCAACATATTTCAATTAAACTAATCTTCTTTCAAATGGAGAATACTACTCGTGGACAAACCTTGTAAACTAGTAGAACGTTGACGATTTGCTAAAGATACAAAGTTATACATAATATAGATACTGCTATAATTAACAATAATTACATCGTAAAACTTGTGTAATGAATAAGTGAAAAATAATTTATTATTAAAGTTGTGCGGGTAATTGATAGGCAAAACAACTTGGTATTAATTACATATTTAAAATTCTTCGGAGCTAATTAGAGTATTTCCATGCCAATCGATTAGCAAACATCGCTTCAACCGTTGCTATGTTTTTCAATTCGATTCAGTTGATTTATAGAAACATTCATCCGATTAATCTCATTAAGACTGACAGATCCCTTCTGCAACAACCCAAAAAAAATGCGTGATTTGTTACATAAATATATCCATTAATAAATATTCATCGTATTTTCCAAATTATTATTTTATAATCAAGTTAATGCATTCACTTGTTCCATTTTATGAAATGGGAAGTTAACAGATGTTTGTCAACAAATATTTTGATTGACTTTTCAATTTGTAAAAGTGTTTCTAATTAAATATTTATGGAAAGACATTGAGTATTTCTCAACCCCAAAAATGTCGATTTAATCAAAAATTTATATACCGACAAACAGTAATCATAAAACAGACAGTAATGTTAATTATATATTACAAAATTAATAAATAGATACCATAAATTAAAGAATTCATAATAATAATATTTATTTATTGCAACAGTCGTAAACAGATAAAAAGCAACAAATATTTATATAGCAATAATAATAATGAAACAAATTTACAAATAAAACCTGTTTAAAAAAATATTGGAAGCATAATCCGTCTGTACACAAATTGTACTAATTATACGAAAAATAGTTAAATAAAAAGGTTAAATATTTGATATTTACCTGCAGAATAGATAAAAAAAATAATTGCACTGTAAAAAGTATCTGAATTTCGATTTGATTTTATTAAACAGAAAAACCTTAGCTGTAAACGTGTTTCTCCTACTTTAATTTATTTAAATAATTATTACCATTTTTAAAATATAAAAAAACTTATTTAAAAAAAAATCAAAAATAAAAAGTGATCAACGTTAAAATATTGTACACAATAAAAATATCAATAAAGAATTACGTAAGACAGTTCGTT
Source organism: Nicrophorus orbicollis (assembly GCA_018845635.1). Lineage (NCBI taxonomy): Eukaryota > Metazoa > Arthropoda > Insecta > Coleoptera > Silphidae > Nicrophorus > Nicrophorus orbicollis. Next base: position 236,515 of record JAFMTC010014751.1, on the reverse strand, counting down.
TTTCTATTTAGTAGAAAGTGACTATTTTGCCAGGTAAGAGTTTAGTGGACATTTTTCGAGAATTTGCTGAAAAATACACATTTAAAAATGACCCTCTTTTATGACTGTTTGTTACTTTATTTCATCCGGTGATTTATTATATCCCTGGATACCTTTCACTAATAGACTGCAATATTTTTGGTTCTTAATTTTTGTAACTATAATACAACTATTTAATCGCATTAGTTTTAGTAAATATTTTGCTTTTTTTTCATTTGTATGTATTTGTAATATTGAACATGAAGTGTTATAGATATAAATGAAGAAAGCTAAAATAAATACAATATTACAATTAAAGCTAAATTTAAACAAACATTGAAAGAAAAATGAAAACAAAAATAGTTGACACTCAAAATATAAAATTAAATTAGGAATATAAATGAATATATTTAGATATTTGGCTAATCCAACCAGCTACAAATGTATAACAATTTTATTAATATTGTTGTATATTTTAAAATATCATAAACACATTATTAAATTCAATATTTTAAAAAATTTAAAAAAATAACTAATTCAGATAACAATACTCTACAAGTAATTACCATTGTGCAGATTTCTGTATACTCATTAAGTAGTGCTTTCAGGGAATCTTTAAAAGTGGGAACAATTAAAGATTCCATTCCTTATTAATATAAGCAAGTGATTTTTTTACAAATCTAAATCAATTTTCTCCAATTCTCCAATGTTATGTCATATATATATATATATATATGTAAAAAATCGTTGGTGAAAAGTTGTGGCCAATAAAGATATTTATTTAAATTTATATATTTATATTTATTTAAAGATATAGTTTAAAATGGGTGGAAAGATCTATATTCAATGGAAGAGGTAATTGTTTTTATACCATTACAATTGTATGATTATCCTGTTTTTTTATATCTGTTTAAGTGACTGTTACAATTATCATATTAATTTATAAATTAAGATGTGTGCTATAAATTGTTAGTTTCATATAAATATTATTTTGGGGGTGCAAATTCTGGTAATTGCAGGTTCATGTGAAGACCCCCGAGGGGCGCCACCAACGCTAAAACCGTTGCATTTCTATATATAGTTTTTTGGTGGATAGTTGGAGGGTGCGAAGACGTGAGTGGTGGTAGAAAAGATTTTCGTTTTTCTTTCGCTATTATTTTCCGTGCACAATATTTAGGGAAAGTCCATGAAGATTTCGATAGTTGTGAATGTTGAAGATGATTTTTGCGGTTTGGATTGTGAATAAATTGATGGTAGAATTGTGAATACAAAATAGTGTGGAGCGGAGCGCTTTGTCCGTTGGCGAGTGAAGTGAGGTATAGACACACACGATCGCTGTAGGCAGAAACGAGGTATATAGGTACAGGGTTATAGGTATATAGTGGTGGAGTGGAGACAGGCCCGAGCAGTGCGCGTAGATCAGTGGTTTGCAGTGGACGAGCGACGAGGACGGATCGGATGTTGGTGCGCTTGTGGTTGCGTTGCGAGCCCGTCCGAAATTCGAATTTCCCGCCGCCGAGCGTTTGGCAAGTGACTGTCGGCCGGGTCGTGTCGTTGATGTCAGTAGTGAAGGAAAATGGCCGCCAGCGACGATGAACCTATGCATCATTTATACGAAGTTTTCACCACTTGTTTCAACAAAATCGCAAACAAAGCGCCAGGTGAGTGCAGTTTTCTTTTGTTTTCCGTGATCCGCGCCGCCCCCGAACCCCATCTTATACATTTTTCGAGCATTTTTCGGTGCGCGTGTAAGCCAAAACATTCACAACAGCTTGCCCGAAAACACCGAATCCAGGTTGAACGCTCCCCCAGAACGTAAACACAACATCTCGAACAGATTCATCTCGGTCCCGTGCATCCCTCCGCAGCATCCCTAGCACCTGGACCATCCCAGACACCGACTCCTGGACACCCCCCATTCATAACATACGAACCTATCTTGTGTTTCCATTGTCTGCTCCGTGTTTCAAGATCCTCCGAGTCACGAAAGGGACCGTCTTTCATCCACAAGCTTCTCCCGAAACAACCCCCTGAAAAAAAGAACGTTCGAACCCGAAAAACAACAAAAACATGCAGTTTATTTATAACATCAGCAAGACTGTACGATTTGTTTACAAATGTTCGTTTACCCCGACGAACAAAAACAATAGTTTAGGTTATTTTAACAAACACCCAGTGCAACAATTCATCCATCTCAGTTTAGGTTAACTTAAAACCAAACGATTTTCCATCCATTAAACACATTTTCTTTCTTACGCCTACACTTTAAAAACAATAACAAACTTTAACAATTGTATTCTTTTGATGTTGTTTTTTATCTGTTCATAGTAGTTCTAATGATTTCGTTTAAATACTTATCACATCGTAGTTCAAATAACGAACTTATATTTATACATAATTTAATCCAAAAGTTGATTACATATAATTCAATTTACTTTAAACACAATTTTTAATAAAAAAATATACCTTTAAAAAGTAAAATGAATATAATCACTATATACAAATATTTTTTTATTTATATCTCTTTGCAGTAATTGCATTTTTCCTTTATTTTGTCCATTATTATTATTTATTTATCAAATTTATTGCAACAACTACATGAAAATTAATGCAAATAGACAGAAAAGAATAAAAGAAATTATATTTCGTCTATTTTTTTAAATTTTATTGAGTTTATTTTTTGTAATTAGTGTACAAATATTATTATTTGTTTATTTATAAAACATAGGAATAGAATTTTTAGGATTTTTTCAATACTAATGTAATCAACAAAATTTGTCTTTTCCATTGCTTCAATTCAAATAGAAATAAGTGTTAATTAAAATTAGTAAATATACTAGAGATTTGTGTAGTTTTTATAATGTATTCCGATTAACATTTTTACTAAAAAAAATAAAATTTCTAATGGGATTAAACACTCTTAAATTTGTAGCCTTAATAATTAAATACAAATATTTCTTTACATAATAAATCAGTAATGGGAAATGAAAAAAAAGCCAGATGTACATATAAATGAAATTATTATACAAGTAAACATTTATTATATCATAAACTTTAATCTATTAAACTTAATATTAGATTGATGGGAATACTTCAATAGTTGTTTTTACTTGCAATAATTGCATTTTATTATTATTAAATTGAATAAAAATATAAAGAGTAAATTATAATTAGACAGTAATAGTTACATGTAATATTGGTGTATTTTAATTGAACTTCATATAAATCAACTAAGACATAATTTAACATGTTTGCATGCATGATCCGTGCAATTTTGCGCTTTTTGCGATGGAAATTCAAACGGTTTTCAGTCAATTCGTTTCTAATTATGATGCATTACACAATTTCCAGCCTCGATAATTCATAATGATTGTGGCATGAAATGCGCGTAGCAGCGGTTTATGTGCATTTATTTATTTTTTTATTATTTAAATCCTCGTGTTTTACTTTTGTTCCTCTCTCGCATCGAGAACTAGTTTCGAATCATTTCCATTTAGTTCAAACGCAACAGTTGAGATATCCATTATTGTATGTGGTTCATATAAATAGCTGTAAACGGTTTTCATTAGTTTAATGTGCAACTGTTAATGTTTAATATTTATTAAATCGATACGAAAATCTTAACAAACAAATAAGAATTGTCTACTTTTTGAAATTTTTATAATAAACTTGTGTTTACGAATATATTAATATATATCTAAGTCTTTTATGAGAAAAATTGTAGCAGTTTAAATTACTTATAATTCAAACAAATCTGAATAAAAATGTGTATTTCTTCACATAAAAGAATGTCGGTTACATTTTTTTCAGATTGTCCTGCAATAAAATGCATTTCTATTATTTTGTCGTCTCTGGTAACTTATAATTTACAGCTTGAAAGCACCGAGGGTTCTTTTTAATCCGGCAAATTGATCTGCATGACAATAGAATGCATAGTTGCATTAGATCTCAAAAAAATCCTACGCAAAAGAAGATCCCCTATTGTATACAGAGTTCTGGATTCAGGGCAGGTATATAATATACATTTTGTGCATAAACAGGACAGAGTTATCTGAACGTTGTCAGTTAATGTTGCAATAATATTTGACAAACAAAATTAGAGCAACAGTATGGGTAATATGGGTTAATGGGTCCCCTCTATACAGCCACGCTTCGCTGATGGAAGTGCTTTTCTGCAATGCAAAACGTCTTCATGTGTTCACATGTAAGCAAGTTCTGAGGAACAAGGTTTTGATAAACTAATTACTCTCCTCCGTATAATTGAAAGCCCATCTGAATTGGATGTGAACCACCAATAATGATTATTTGCCTTTGCTGTATTATGCATGTGCATAAAGTCAATTAGATGGTGTCGCGCGCTTGAACCACCTTAAACAATATATATATATCGCATACATGTTTCCATTTGATTATGGATGCAATGACAATTGCGCTAATAAATTACCTTCAAAGTGCGCATACCGCCGTTGAGATGGATGGAGAGATTGGGAACAGCTAGGGACGGAGAGAGCTCGACTATAGATCGCAATTAAAAGTTCCCATTAAATTTATGTCCGTGGAAAGTTTTTGATCTATGCTTGCTGGCTGTACGGCATTTGTCTTCGGCCATCTGCATAACAATAATTGTTGCATAACGTCTAACGCGTGACTTTCATGCTATTTTTTTATTCACGTTTCGGTCTCTTTTTAATTAGTACTAGTTAATATACCTGCAGGAGGAATTCGAAAAATTCTAAGCTAATAAACACATATGTTTGGCCGCAGGCTATCCGCTACCGTGATTGATAGAAAAGTACTAGAAAAAATAAGTACAAAACGTCAATAAATATCGTTCACTTTAATTACTTTCAATCAACCTCAGTGCATTAATTTTAATTATAAGTTGAATAATTCTACATTATTATTTTATTTGATGTTTTCATATTTTTATGAAATGTTGCAAGCTTTATTAAAGTTTTCGAATACTTGGAATCATGCTTTGTGAAAGAATAAAGCCAAGTTGTTTGAACCCTTACTTACTAGTAAAACACCTCAAGATATCCTATTTTATAATTTGTACGTGCCAAAACAGGAGTTTCGGCCTATCATAAATAAGTTTATGGCCTTTATGCTAATTGTATCTGGTAAACCGTACACCGACCCGAAGGTACCTGAAACTTCTACTGAAAGAAAAAATAAGTAATAAGAAATACTGAAAATATATTTCAAAAGAAGGTAACACCTTTAAATGTTATTATCATTTTGTGTTAAGAATGTCTAAGAAGATTTTGGTCGGTTTAACGTTTACGGTTGTGATTAATGAAATGACGAAATAAGAAGTTCTCTAAATGGGTCCCTTTGTGCTCTGGATGTATTTATTTTGGCGGTTCAAATGCGCAAGTGGCGGTGGGTGTTAAATCGACTTTAGATTAGTCGCACATAACGTTCTATCTGTGCTTCGGTTATTATCGCACGATTGGTCCCATCACGTGCAGGTGTATCATTTCCATTATCATTGAATGGTATCTGGATGAGTAGAGCGTCCTCATGATTGACGATACTCGACTATTTACAGTTCCTTGACGACATATGCATAATGCACCATTTACATTAATTGTGTTTCGAAGATGCACTTACCAATTACCCACCACCGTCTCAATGCAAGAGGAGGACTCGTTTACGCCAATTCAAAAAATACCGTCGATTATCTCTTTCTGCTTAGATACTTCAAGGTGTGGAGAATCCGCGATCTGCCAGGTGTTCGGATTGAAAAAAATATATCATATGCATGAAAACAACAACTTCGTTTATTAATCTCAAGTATTTGTTTCTTGTTTTTAATCTACGATATGTTTTTTTTTCCTTACACACCAAAATACAAACACCTGTAACTAATTTCTAACTTCGCCAATTAAGTGGACCAATCATATTTTTTCACTTAATGAAATGAAAAATTATAACCGTCAAAATTTTATTTCTTTAAAAAGCGTTTTCCGTAACTAAATTTTACAAATGTATGTATTTCTTAAAGTTCAATTAATTTATTCTCTAATATATTTCATCTTGAAACACAAGCTTTTTGAGATTTTAATTTATAATGTTAATTAGGAAACCATGATCGAATGTCCCAGATCTGAATACTTTTGAATTTAGCGAACATTTGAATCCAGAAACATAATGAATTTTAATATATTTATTATAAATTTAATGACTTTATTAATTAAATGTACAATATTCTGTATTTAAATTTCGTTAAAATTCCTTTCATATCGAATGCAAATTTATGTGGACGTTGTTATTAATGACTATGTTTTTAATAGCCTTTTTTAAGCCTCGGTTTTAATTCATCCATTAATTGACTTAGCAGACACACATTCAATCGTTTAAGCTTTGCATACATTTTGTGAGCGCTTATGAAATCTCAACAGCGATTCATTAAAAAAATAAAAGAAACGACCATTTATAATAATTAGATCATATTATTTATTTTCTTAAAATAATTGAATCTTTACTATAATTTTATTTAGTTAATATTGGTATGGAAGTAGTAAATTCTTTTTTCTGTACTGACAATGTAAAATGATATACTTTTGTTTTAAGCATTTTAATGTGTATTACTTGAAGTTAAAATTACTAATTTTTTATATCTAATAATCTTTCATGGTCTTGAAATTTCTTTATTAATGATTTATAAAGAAATAACTGTTCTCTGTCTAATATTAATATGTATAACAAAACAAATTATATTTACATAAGGATGATTTATATCTGTTCGTTTCTTTTTATTAGAATGTATGATGTAATCTTGTGTTTCTGAGAAAGCTGTCTGCGGGGAAAATAAAAGAAGAAGTGTGGTGGTTCGTCGGTATCCAGTTCCCATCTATTCTGGTGAAACAATGATAAACATTTTGGATCCATGATTTCCGAATATCCGTACAATCTGTTATCGTTTTGTTGTAATTAGGACTTTAAATAACTTGTGAATTTCACACTTTTCCCGATCTTTTTACACATGAAAATCGAAATGAAAACGTAAGTCCAATGTAATAGTTCCTTATAATTTTCTTTCTTTTATTTTCATTTTGTCATTTTTGTTACATGAAACGATTATTTTCATAAATTCGTTAATGGAGGATTAATTTCCGCGTTTATCAGCGACGCGAAATTACGCCGTGAGTCATGGGATTCGGTGACCTTCGATCGTAGAAGAAGCGAGATGAAAACAGAGAAGGAGAGCATAGGATTTGGATTAATTTATTCCGTCGTAGCTGTCCATTTTTATCGAAATATTGAACCATCTACTACGTATGCTTCGAGGCTAGTTAGTTGTCATTAAATAACGCAAAATTCTCACCTTTCCACCGATTCAATTCAGATGGAAATTCGATAGCAATTAGAGTGTTTCGGAAAATTGGAAAATTCGCCGCCCTTTGTGACGAACCCGGTCGCATACGAAACGGAAGAAAATCTGGTTTAAATGAAGCTAAATTAGATTCGTCAATCTGCACAGATATATGCGGAATGGGAGAAAGGTTACGTGGAAATTGAATTATTGATGCGGCTTGAGCCGTCCATGGGTTAATATGTAATATTACAATAAATTACCCTTTGGTCAATACAAATCGTTGAAGCTTCGTCATTTTTCACATGAAAAACGGCAAGAGTTTGTAATTTCGTCTGAATTAAACCTCTTCCTTTTAATCTATTTTCGATCTACACTCACTTATGTAGACGATACGATTTCGAAATTGTGGGTCATTTACAGTAGTTTCATATTATAGACATAAATTCATCCCAATATGCTCAAAGCTATGACTTTAATCATATAAGCTTAGAAGTTTGCTTTTTTTCTCATAAATTCACATTGAAAATTTATAAAAATCAGTTCTCTTTTTTAAAATATACATTGGAGATATTACATTTAAATTATATTGTCAATGGAATCTTGTGAAAAGTTGAGAATTCTTTCAGTTACCTTAAATTGTACATTAAGAATAGGTAGTAGGAAATAGAATTGACACCCCGCACACAAGATGAACCTCATCGTGTAATCTACGATTTCCATATCAAAAAAAAATGTGTTTCCATGAACTCGTATTTGCCTTCTTTGTACATAAGTAAAATTAGATTGGTGCAACAAAGGATTTACTGTTTGGTCTTATCTGGTTAAGTAACGGCATGTCGCTCACCTCATCTCGCATGCTTCTACATTTTTTGCGCTTAATCAATCGTCCTGAAATTATAAGGAAAGCTACTATTATGCGTGACGATTTGTATAATTGGGTTAGTTCATGTAAAAGTGTGTCCCCTTCTGCAATTACACCAAATGTAATCGATACACTAATACCATACAATTACAGGCTTGTGCTTTTTATTCCATCATCCTGAAAAGTTTTCAACGGCAAAAAAAAATTATAGGCAAACTTGTGATAACTTTTATTTAAACTCTTCTAATCCGATGAATCTATAATCCTCCCGACTTTTTTGGTCCAAGTTTATTATTTCACAAACCGAAGTCGGTCACAGGTCACTTTAACACGCAGCGCATTCTTCTCGTCTTATTTCTCCTTTTCCGATTACTTTTAAAAGTGCAGTTGTTCGTTTTGTATACTTGAATTTTTTAATTATTATACCCGTTTAAATTTAATTTTTTAGTATATTCCGTGTAATTTACGGTCCCGGTTTATTATACGTACGTTTTATTTCTTCTCCTTTTTTTCTTTAAAGAATCGTTTCGTTTTCGTCCTTTCTCGTGATTACCCGTTCGTTTGCTTTCACATTTCACTCGCTCCGAAAAATAAAATGAAATAATTTTTGTAATATGCAACGTACATGTTCCTTCCTCATCGTCTCCTTTTAGTTGAAATCTTTCGCTCAATTAAGGCCCCATTGTTCGGCTTTCGGAATTAATTAATGGCTTTCCACAAAACTCGACGGATAATGATCAACAAGAATCGAATCCAAGTAGCAACGAACAAACAAAAAAATATGAATCGGTCCGTATTGAATTGTGTCATTCCAGTTATGGGAACTTATTAATTAATCTATTCTGATTGTCCATCGATTTGCATAGTGTTATGGAAGTGTCTGCCTGTTTATGCCTAATTTAGCGTACAGTTTTCGTGTATCGTTCCGTTTTGATTGAAACGTAATTCTCGATGAATTAAGTGCTAATTAGTTTTAATCCGTTATTTCAAACAATTTCTTCATTATTGTTGAATAATGGTAGTATTTCAATCAATTGTTAATTATTGATTGAATTCCGATTTTATGGTTTATTGTTGAGTAGAGTAGTTCATTATAGATAATTGTTTAATAGTTAAAATAGATTATTGAGTGAAAACAATCAAAATGTTGTATATGTAAATATTTATAGTACAAATATTTCTATTACTTCAATAACGTTTTGCAATGGTTATTATACTTTTCGTTTTGTATAAATGTTATTTTTATATAGTTTTAATAAAAAGAACTAGCAAAAAATATGTTATAAAAAAATGGTTTTAATGGCAAAAAGATCTATAGCCCTTTACACCAATAATGACATTTTGTTCGTATTTCCATTATATTCAGTTTATATTTTTCTTGTAGTTGTTGCAGTTATTATTTTTTTAAATGAAAGAAATTTATTTTAGTTAACTAGTTATGTTTATCATTTTCGTGTTTTCACTAAAAATACAAACATCATCTAAATATTTACACAAAAAAGAACCAATTAGTAATAAATATTCTATATTATCGTGAGTCTAACAAAAGTTTTGCCTCAATGTGATGTAAATTATAAGTAAATGAAAGATTTTTGATAAGATTATAAGACTGTTACTATGTAAATCTTTTACATAATAATTATAATTTAATTAATATGTTTAAATATAATAATTAAGAAAGTTTTTGTTTCTGAATATTCATTTAATTGATAGTAAATTAGACTTAATTTAAGGCTAGTTTGCAATATACCAAAGTCTGAATTTACTTATATCTAACACCTTATCAGACAATCCTAACTTTCCATTTTATAAATGAATAACGCTAATTCCCCGAAAAAAAATCTGAGAGGGTTTTGACATGAAATTTTCTATTGTATTATCATCACCTGCTTTTTTGTTGTCGTTGCCGTAATCAAAGTTATTCAATAGACGGTTATCGTGATATTTGAGAAAGTTTTTGTTTTTATCGTCGAGCTATCATTGATTGATTGATAAGTCGATTAAAACATTGCCATAATTTATATGTTTTTCATCGCCTTCAACAATTCAAATGAGCAAACCAGAAACGATTCGGTTATGCTTGGGGGTAACGTATTTCCCGTCCCGTCTCCCCTTCTTTCTGTGTACGTTCTGCCGGTTGTTATTTATTTCTGTAAAGTGTCGGGATTAACCCTGGAGCATCGGAAAGCCAGGGGTCCGATTTTCAGGGCATTGTACGAAGGTTTCCACCCTCGCCGCATCTATTTTTAAAATTTCACGCACTTCTGTTGCATGCACACACACACTGTATCGAAGGGCGAAGAAATGCAGGGGGAGAGTGAGAAAGAGAGAGAGTTGAAATCTTGGAAATATTTTTCGTTAGTGGGAATCACGCGTGCCCCACCTGCCTTATATAACCGCGCCATTAGCCCACAATAATACAGTGTTGTGCGTTTCTTGCTTCTTTCTCGTTTTGTTTCTGTCGTTCAATTAAAAATTAGATTCATTCCATCTTATTTATTAAATAACGGAAATCATACTGCTCCGCTAAACCTGTCGAAAAAAAAAGGAAGATTGTTTGAGAGAGTAAGAATATGCGACTGGCACCTAACGGCTCGATTTCTTGTAGCAAAGCAAAAAAAAATGGAACCATATGCTGTCTGATCCATCCTCGACCATTTTCCACGAAAATACCGGTTACAGTTAATCCTGCATTGTTATTATTTGAGTTTTCTGTACAAGTGGAAGTGTCAACCGCGGTCTCGCACTTAGTGCACAAGACCACGTGTTTTCTTTTCCTTTCCACCGCATCGTTTCTCTCGTCCATGCTATTTTCCTCATCTCTCATTTTCGTGCACTAAATCTTCGAGTCGCATGCTCTGCTCAAGCCAAAAACATTAAAAATATCCGTGCGTTGGCAACTACCTGTGGATAAAACGAGTTTCGTGCGTGTGTGCACGAGAGAGCTTACCTTTCCAAAAGGAAAAACAAGAAGGACGGAGATAGCTCTAAAACAGCTGTTTGCCACTAGAGACATACAAATAAATTAAATATCATCAGCCTCTTTTTTTTTCGCTCTTCTTCCTCCTCCTTTCCTTCCTTGAATGCATCTTAAACTTCTTCTCCGGTTGTTCCGATCAATTCGCTGACCCATTTTCCTTACATTGCAGATACAAATTGGGTGAAACGCATTTCACGACTCGCCGATAATTAATTACGCAAGTGCCTCGTAATTACATTGTGTATTTGATAAATATCTTCTGGTGATTTGCATATGGCTAGAAGCGCTAGATTTCGCTCTGCCTTCATCTCAACTCGTTTTTTTTCTGTTTTGCTCGCTTGTTTCAACGTGAGCTTAGCTCCGTTGGTTAATCCATTAAACAATGCGTGTTTGTTCGCTTTTGTTAACCAATCATTTACCCATCGATAAAATCAATTGTTTCACGCCGCTCCCATGATCAGTGTCAATCCGAAAAGTTTAAATTATCTCGCAGAACTCGTCTATGTCAAGTTGAACAATGCCTTTTTTCGTCGCATTGACAACTATTGATTCATTTTTTCTACAAATAATTAAAAATATATGTACATATATATATATATTTGTCAATGTGATTGTAATTATTTGTTAATTGTTCTTTACAAATGTATTACAATGGTGTCTGGAAAACTCAGAACCGCGAAAATACAGAACATGCGTTTTATAGCAGTTATGGTTGATCCTTTATTATGATAAGCCCATAGGTCTTTTTGCCCTGTGCCCTTCACAATATTAATGCTAATTAACATGAGCTGAAATAATAACAAATCTTGTATCTCTTTGTAGCACATTTTGTTTAAAATTTTATAATATCTTCTTTTTTTAATAAAAAATGTATTTTGATTCCAGAATCTATTGTAAAATTTGACTCAAAATTTACACAATGAAAATTGTGTAAACTATTCATTTCAATTTATCGATCTTCAAACTTTATTACCAATAATTTAAAATATGCTTCATATTAAGTAATCTATAATAATTTCAATTTACAGAAATGTTTCCAACAACTTTATCGAACAAGTAAATTTACATTTATTTTATTTTACAGTTTAAATATTACGTTTGGATCGTTTTAAGATCTCAAAAAAAAACAGTCTTTAATTATCTTCTGTCTGTTTAATACCTTTTTTTCTCCTCATCTAAATCCGGTTTATTTACGTTAGTCGAACACTAAAAGGGGTCGTTAAAGTTTTTTTTCTTTCTTTATTTCTAAGATTCAATTATGTGCGTCTCACCGACAGCAGCTTCTCGAAGTTCCTTTCTTGTTTACATTAATATTTATTTAAGAAATAATTATAAATATAAAAAAACGATGATACATATTTATATATAATACATATAAGAAAATAATTTGGAGATCATTGATCAATGAAGAGAGAAATCTCTCAACGAAAACAGATACTACAACTGTAATAATTAAAAGATCTTTCGATTAAACATGGTATTTCATTTATCAATCAAAGACCCGCAGGTGCGATATGCAGCTTGCATGAAGGTATTTCAAATCTTATTGATTCAATTTCTTTTTTTAATATGTAAATTGAGTTATCAACTCGTTTTCATGAGAATGATAAGTGATTCATGAATGTGACAAAACGATTCCTAAGGTATTGGTTATTCTTTTTTAAACAAGGAATAGCCCACGTTTCGTTTGAGATAAATATTGAATGAAACAAATGTCCTGCATGGATGCAATGTTGTGCTGTGGATGTGTCTTTCAGCACTACATAAAAACAGCATATTTATGAAAGAGCTTTTATGTAAGTCAATCATTATTAGGCTTTGTATGTTTGGGCTGAAAACAAGAATAAAATTATTAAGAAAATAAGCCGAGGCTGTGCGAGAATTAGGATTGGAACAGTGCCATTAAATTCGAATTGGAAGAAACGACGATTGTTACATTATTTTAAACGATTCCCATGTAAGGTTGGATTGTCGTATGCCGCATGAATTTTTCAAACCGCCTACCATATTTGCTGCACTTTTTTACAGCCTTATTTATTTGGATTCGTTATTATCATTGCGTTATTATTATTGTTCTTGCCTTGAGATCGCGGAAAACCAGAGCCTTTTACTCACAAAATCCTATTTATATCTTTATATCGATTCCTTTCGCGCGATTTATCGTCGCGTTATATAAGGCATAATTATTAATAAACTGATCCGCAGTCGATCTTCGTCTTGTTATTTGTTTTTTAATTGAAAGAGAATTGATTATTGTTTGGCAATTTGCTGCTTTCAGAGGAAAGCCGTTGTTGTGTTCAAATTTGGAGCTGGGAATGCAGAGAAATTAAACATAACGGAAATTAAAAAACTCCAAATGAGCAGCCGGTTTCTGGCCAAGAGACGTTGGGAAGGAGAGTGTGAGAGAGAGAGAGCGCGCTTCTTTCTCGTGTCCAAACAAAACGTGCATACACGTAATTCATTAAATTTAATATAAAAATTCTGCAAATGCCATTTGTGCCATTTTCATGCAATTAATGTAAGTACACGTTACGCAACGCGACGCCGGTTTATATTCATGAAGTCCCTGATTTATTTAAAGAAAACGGTGGATTATTGATGCAGTTTGAGATACTTTACATGTGTCTGCTATTTTCTTTTCAATTATTTAAGTGCAATTTGCCCGAAAGAAAGGTGGGGCGACGGAGGAGAGAGACGAAGATAATCCACCCTCGGGTATCGTATAATTAGTTTTGTTGTTCGCCATTAATGGGGGGGAGAGGCGTTCTTGGAATAAATCCACCTCTGGTGTAATTGTTAACCGACATATTTTCGCATCCAAGCACAACTATCCTATACCTCCTAATAATCTATGTATTGACTACAATTTAGCCCTGATTACATAGATCCATAGGGCAGGGGTGCACTTCCTTCTGAATTGAGAAATGCCGGAACGGAAATAATCGAGATTCAGAATTGTATGTAGGCGGTGCTATCCCTCCATACAAAGTGTGGATATACCTGCCGATGCAATGGGCTGTAGTTTTATTTTTCTCCAACCGGAATATAATAAGCACGAGACAGGAACAAGAACGAGGTCGAATGTAATTACAAATGGCATTATGGAACCGGGAAGGAAACGATTGTCCGCACGTAGGTGTACGTATGGTGTGGACCATGTCCACTCGTTGTTTCGATACGAAATACATTTTAATGGCCGCAATTAATTTCGATTATCTCCGTCGGTAAATAAATAATAACATTGGGTGGATGCAGATCTATTGTTGTGCCCCAGTTTCTGCCCCTGCCCAGACTCCCCAAAAGGAATGGTTGAAAAAGC
>JAFMTC010014751.1:192026-203708 GCA_018845635.1 Nicrophorus orbicollis | reverse complement strand
ATGCTAACGTTTCTTTGTCTCCTCTTATTATAAATAACATGCCTTTCTTTCGTCTTCTTTCTACAGGGAACACGTATGGAAGAAAGACTGGACGATGCCATAAATGTTTTGCGGAACCACGCAGAATCGCAGCTGGGAATGGGACAATTACCTCCGAATCTGGGTGGACCACCGCAGATGACAACGTTAGGTGCGTACGCACCACCACCACCTGAATCACATTTAGCCAATCCTATTAAAGTTGAGCGGGATACGTACAACAGCAGTAAGTCAACGCTACTAAAATAAAATTTGCCCAAAGAAATGCGATTTTATTGTTGACTGGTTCAAACTTACATGAAAGCAATGGAAACTCAAATTTACAAATATCTTTTAATCCACAATTAAATTTGCATTACATTCTAAACACCTATAATGAGCTATATCATTTAATCAGATGTTGAATTAATTCTCATAGCAATTGAACAATTGAAAAACCAATGTGATCTTGTTAATGAAATTTCCACGGCAATCAAAAATATATTTAGTCCAACTGTATTATATGTAAACAGCTCTCTGACTACAATATAAACGAAGCTGTAATAGAATTCGACTGTATTATTAACATCGTTAACTGTCGCTAAATGAAATGAAACTTGCGGTCCGCATAAAAATCGAAATACAGTGCGTTCGCAAGTATCGGACAGTTAACGTGTTAATGGCTCTTAACTTTTATATTCCCCATAACTTTCTTATTTCCAAAACTCGTCTAAATAACGTGATTTATTATTTTACACCTCTAGTTTCCTCTAAATATATTGACGATGGATGTCTTGATGTTCTTCCAGAGAAACGCAAGGAACCTCCAGATAGCGACACGAAGCCCTCAAGTTCAGTAGAAAGTGTAGCAAATTCAACTAGCGGTATACCTGGTGGCAAAAATAGTAAACGGCCAAGGAGATAGTAAGTTGCTCTCTTCATATATTTTTTCATAAGTTGATCGATGAAATGTAATGATCATTCGGTTATTTAGAAATGATCTAAATATGAATGTCATATGTATGTATCTGTGTTTATGTTGTTTTGCTGAGGCTTGTTGTGTAACAATGTTTAGCGCGACAGACGAGGAGGAAACTGACGAACCTGGAAACAAGGCCGTGCGTGAGAAAGAACGCAGGCAGGCCAACAATGTTCGGGAACGGTATGTAATAGCACGCATTTTTATAACACACAAAGAAATCCTAAACGTATCGAATACTTGCAATTCAACTATATGAATGCACACAGGTATTTACTACAGTGTGTGTATTTATATTGTAAACGAATTAACACTTTGATTAACGTTTAATGAGAGGAAAGAAGGCCCATATTCAAAAAAACGCAAATGTTATGCCCGATCTAGTTATTTGTGTTTAAAGACGAAAACCAAGAGGTATTAAGTAAATGGATTGGTTATAACATTATTGCTTTTAAGAATTGGCCCCCGGCATGTACCTCGTGTAGAATTAATACTTATCGTTTCCGTAATAATCTCTCTATTTACTTCCCAATTTTCTTTAATAATTTATTTATTTTCTTCTATTTTATTTTATGTGCACTTTGAATATGGGCCATAATAAATACACTATAGAAGCGAGGCATCACACCCTCCTTCTCAACCGCGGGTTGAGCGTGCTATTACAGAATGTAATCAAAATACAACAGAAATTAAGAACAAACTCCTGAAGCGCAGATTATTGTTAACACAACGAGTTATTCTATTGTTGTTTTCTTTCTTGTAAGTCGGTCGTGGTGGACTACTAACAAAAAACAATATCTTGCGTAGTTGTTCCAGTGCGGATGAAACGGAAGAGGGTGATTTAGATCCCGACGTAAAAGCTCAAAGAGAAAAGGAGAGGAGGCAGGCTAATAATGCCCGAGAAAGGTATAAAACAGCACTCACTCACTAAGAATCACCTTTATTCATTAATAATCGCTCAATATTTTTGGCCTATATTCATATGTACGATAATATAACTCTTGTTTAATTATTTACAATCCTCGTCCGTTATTTCCTTTCCCATCATCTATCCTCACTTTTTCAATGCAGAACATCTCTCGGTGACTTGTACAGCCCGGTTTATTGATGACCTGTCCGTGTTTTCTGTGTATATAGGATACGTATCCGTGATATTAACGAGGCCCTGAAAGAATTGGGACGAATGTGTATGGCACACCTGAAGACGGATAAGCCTCAAACCAAGCTGGGCATCTTAAATATGGCCGTTGAAGTTATCATGACATTAGAGCAACAAGTTAGAGGTAAGTTAACGATAAGCCATCGAACTTCTAAGGACGTTTTGTTGATTGCTATTTTCCATATTTTAGAACGAAATTTAAATCCAAAAGCAGCTTGCCTGAAGAGGCGAGAAGAAGAGAAAGCGGAAGATGGGCCCAAACTGGGTCCTGGACCTCATCACATGTTATCCGCGTCACACTACCCCACCATACCTGTAAGTAATCGATTTCGAATAAATTAAACTCCACGAATAACACAATTATTTCAAATTGCAAACATTTATAAACTTGTTTTCTGTTTGTGTTTCAGGGACCTCCGCCAAACTTGCCTCACAATCCCGGCCAGCCTCAATAGCATTGCTAGTGGTTCCGTTTTGTTTTTATGTTTATTTTTTATTTAATTTTTCTGAATAGGACTAAACTATTGCTAGTGGTTGGAACTCCAAAATGTACATACTACACATGTTCGTACAAATAACGGCATCCATTTCTCATCCATTCGTCATAATGTCATAAATTATATTATATTTTTTTAAAAAGATATGAATCGTTCGGTAGTGATACTGTGTAATAATTCTTAATTTTCATCGTTTAGTTATTATTTTAGAACAATTCTACTATACCTACTTACGAAACAAAAGCAAAGAAACAAAGGAAAGAAGAACAACTTTTTTTTGCAACGATATCGCTAACTTATGTTTTCCTTAAAATGGTTTGATTGTTCGAACAAATTCAGGTTTACATTATGTAAACTTTTTCTTATATTTTTCACTTACTTTTTTTGTATACTTATAATAAAGTGCCAAAAGTGACTGTACTGTTTTCTGTATTCGATCCTGGCCTGAAAAATCTAGACAATTTCTTTACAAATACAATAATTTATTGATCTCGCTTTATTTACATTTAAACAGATAATCAAACCAGTTTAAGGAAAATCCTAATTTAGAATTTTGCGAGTTCCATCATCCACGAGTGTTTGATGAATACGAAAACAATAATGAAAGACAAAGAGTATTTTGATGAAAAGGGAACACCAAAACTATTAGCTTTAAAGATAATAATAATATGCATATTATACCTTAATCCATGACAATACAAAGGAACCTTTTTTAAAGAAGAATGTTGCGTGTGTGTGGATGATGGGACTCGCAAAAGCGCCTATTTCTCTGTTGTTTTTTTTTCTTTCGGGAAAGTGATAAAAGGAAAGATAAAATGAAGCGAAGACGAAAATTTCCGATTTCTTTTTTTTAATATTTTTTTTTAAGAAGGACAAAATATGTAAGGACTAAAATAAAATACCAAGTTATAAATATGCGCCAGTATTGTGAAAATTTTATGCGAATCGCCACATTCTTCTTTCTCCCATCACTCTTAGAAATATATATCTTTTCTTTTTGTTTAATCAAAACTTGTTTTGTAACAAATTTCGCTGTACATATTTTGATTATTAGTAATGTTTAATTTTTAATTTTGGAAAAAATTGTAAATTATTCAAGGGGAATGGCAACTGCTCAGCTTGAGGTGCCCTTCTTCCGCGCGATAGTGATTTCGCCTGGAAAAACGGCGCGCGATGGGTGTTCTTTATGTGGTTCAACGTTGTACCATTTCGTCCGTTCTGAAACACGAGCCTTATCATCTCTGTACATTGTCTATGATTAAAGAATTAGTGCCAAATGAGGCTTGCGTTTGTTGGGGGCTAGGATTTAATTGCGCGTGCACCCTGTTTCGGCCACTTGTTATATTATATAAATGTGAATCGATCTCTTTCTCCTCTTCTCTTATTTTCATCGTTTCGGTTATGCGACGCCGCGAATTGGTGCCCTCGATGAAACCACGTAAAGAAGAATTCTAAGAATAAATGTAGAAACGTCTATCGACAGCAGCCCTCTTTACCAGTGTTCATCTTCTGCATTGACCATGGTTAAATGCGCGCTGAGTGACGCATAAGACCAATAATTACGCGAGAACGGAACCACCCTTCACCGAAATATATGCATACTACATACTCTCCTACCACTTATTTTAAATCTTCTTGTTATAAACGAGCGTTTTTTTGCTGTATATATTTTATTTTTATTAATATTATTTAATAAGGAATTATAAAGAGTTTTATAATGAAGATTTTATATATATATAAATATTTACGTGTATGTATGTGGTCTGAAAAAAGTCGCGACTCCCTCTTGAAGTTATTTTATCTTACCTTTATTCAACATAGAAAACAATTTTGTCTTGTTTTAGTTATTCGAAGTAATTGTGTTCTGATCGTAATATATTTACTTATACAAGTCTTTATTAATTATTATCATAAGATTTATACTTTGTTCAGAGAAAAAGAAGGAACTAAAGAAATAAGTGCAAGGAATTAAGTGGATCGCATATATTTGTAATAAATCTGTCACGAGTATTTTTTTATTACGTTTATTTTTTTTGTGTTTTATGTTACATATGAATACACAACAATTTAGTTTATATAATTTTAAGGTTTTAACTTCCTTGATTCATTTTTACGGATAGCAACGACACGTAGATTTGTAATTATCTTTTAGCTCGTTTTTTTTATATATATAATTTAGTGAATACTTATTTATATACTTTTTATATATATATACATAATAATTATTTTTGTTTATTTTTTTTTCTGTTAAGGCTCAATTTTAATAGTTTTAATAATTGATCCCCAGACTCTGAACAAAACGTTGAATACTTAGGAACAAATCGAGTAACAAGTATATTGAAACTGCAGTATTATGTTGTCATAGCAATGAGAATGATTAAAACTATTAAAGTAGCTTAAATCTTTTTTTTTTGTAAATTGCATATGTCTTATGTTTTTACTTTATAATTGTTTTTTCTCTAGTACAAGAAATATGTTTTTTTTTAATTTTGTATCTTTGTTTTTTTTTTGTTTAAATTTGCATAGTATATTTTCTTGTATAAAAATAATGGAGACACCCGTGTTCTTAATATTCAAGACCAGGGAGGCCAAGGCACGAAAGAGGGCTTTCCGAAATTTCAGTTGGCAGCAATATATAATTTATATTTATGATCCTGTTTATTATTTTTTTGTCTTATTACTTATTACTCTATTATTATCGATTGGATTGTGTAAAAACTATGTTCTATTCATTTGGCAGACAGATATTGTAAAATTTTCAAAAATATTGGTGCGAGAATCCAATATATATATACGATATATATATATTTAAATAATGCGCCCGAGTTCCATTGTGATGCGGACATCGTGCATTTCCGCTAATTCTTGTATTACTTTGTAAATTGTTTGAGCGTTCTATAAATTATATTTTTGTAGTTTGTAAAGGATGAAAGGGTTGGGATGTGATCATGTTCTTTTTTTTTGGGATGCACGACCTCCGATTGGATTAGGAACTCTGGCTCGTGTTCGACTAGTGCAAAGAGGAAACTACTACATACAAATCTTGTAAAGCTTACATTGAGAAAAAAAATAATTGTATAAACGTTTTATGCGAAATGTGTTTTTACGTATATTAAACAAAGGAAAAAATATGTTCTATATAAGAGAAAAAGAGAATTATGCGTGATGAACATAAGTTAGGTTATACATCTAGACATTGAAATGATTATCAACTATATGTAATATACAATACGTACATAATATACTATGTGCCATTTTTCCATAAAAAAAAAACTAAACATGTCTGTGTTTTATTTGCAACCTGCAATTTTTCAATAACATTTATTGTATTCTTAATACTGAGGGCTAATGACCAGTCTTTCCGCCCTTTTCAACATTTATATGAGTAAACAATTTTATAACACTTTGTTATATAATTTTCATATTGGTAAGAGTTGTATTTTTGTATTGCTAATATTGTATTACCACTGCCAGAGATTTCTACATTAATACATTTAATATCCGACAGAGTAGACAAGTGGAGAAATTATAATCATTAATTAACAAAACAATAGAACTTTGTACTAATTTAAAGCTAGGAAAAATTGTTATTGTTAAATAAAGTTGTTATTTAATAAGAATATTGTTTTTAAGCAAAGTTTGTTGCAAACAATTATTCATTTTCTTTTGTAATATTTTTTTTGTGAAAGTTGATCAGTTTCTAATTGATAATATAATCTTACTATATATAGATCAACCCTGTATATTATGGAACTTTGTTGGTATCAATTCAAGAGCAACGTGGCAGGGATTTTCATGACTTCAATGTTGGCTACTGGATTTTCTGAGTTAATCCAATTTACCTAGTTTTCTTTTATTATCCGATTATGCTAGTCATTACGTAGTATTGTTTGAATTTTTTGAATTAAAATGTGGCTGGAACAAACGGAAGAGTTCTTCAAAGGGTTTTTACCATACTATGTACTCATATTTCTGCCGATATTCATCATCATTTCACCAGCGAATCCGGTAGCAGCCTCGCACGAATTTCCCGTTTATCGCATGCAACATTTTGACTTGCACGGCGTATCACATGGTAAGTGCATTCCCCAAAAACCTACACCCACGTACATAATCTAATTGGATTTGCAGCAAACGCATAACCTAACTTTTTGTTCTCACTTAAACTGTAAACATCAACATTGGCTTTCAGGTTGTAGAAGTGCTTCGATTAACCTGGAGGCCAGGTCTTTGATGGGATGGACCACGTCAAGGCATTGCGTTGTCACCAAATTGAAGGATCTGACTGTAGATCATTTCATGGAGATCCGCAACAAGGCAGGAGCACTGCTGGTTGTTCTACCAAACAATTTGTCCAAGTTGTCAAAGGAAGACCAACATGTAAGAAGCATTATTTGTAAACTGAGGTGATTTAGTATTTATTGTGTGTGTTTATTATGCAGCACTTGGTCTTATTGGAAAATGCCATGCTGATGGAGGACATTAAGATCCCTGTATATTTTTGTAAGGAAACCAAGGAATTGAACAATATTGTTAAGGAGGTTGGAAACAATAATGCTGCAGATGATAAGAAGATATCAGCTGCTGAAGCTATGGTTGCCAGTGTATCAGCTAATGGCTATCAAATTGTTGTTAGTCCTAAGACACCAAGTATCAAAACTGATATTAAGATAGCTACCATCCAAGGAAATCTGGTAGGCCACAGTGCTGATGGTAAAATACCTACCATAGCCATTGTAGCTCATTATGATAGTTTTGGTGTGGCACCTGTAAGTAAAAAATGTTTTTTCTTTGCTTTAAATAAATAATATTTTATTCTTCCTTCTAGGATTTATCATTTGGAGCGGACTCTAATGGATCTGGAGTTGCGATGCTCTTGGAGCTAGTACGAATATTTTCCTCGTTATATTCAGATCCAAAAACGCACGGTAAATTCAATATCGTATTTCTTTTGGCCGGAGCTGGTAAACTAAACTATCAGGGAAGCAAAAAATGGTTGGAAGACCAATTAGACTCCTTGGATGGTTCCATAATTCAAGTAATACTAATCTTGACTCATGTGAAGCAAATAATTGCATTCGACAATTTTTGCAGGAAGCTTCCTACGTTATGTGCCTGGATTCGACGGCATCGAGCAGTTCACTGTACATGCATGTCTCGAAGCCACCAAAAGAAGGTTCAGCTGCTTCCATCTTCTTCAACAAATTGAAATTGGCTTCTGATAGTTTTGTCGAGGCCAGCGTGGAAGGCGTTCATAAAAAGATCAACCTAGCGGATGATCTTTTGGCGTGGGAACACGAAAGGTTCAGCATTCGCAGACTTCCAGCATTCACTTTGTCTTCATTGAAATCCCACAAAGACTTCAAACGCTCCACGATTTTGGATGTACGGGATAATTTGAGTTTGGATACTCTGGTGCAAAACACGCAAATTGTCGCTGACGCTTTAGCCAATCACATCTACAACCTTACAGGTAGCGCAATATTCGGAAATTCATTGGTTAGTACATTTTTCTTAATCATTATTTAATAATTAATCAGCATAATGATTTTTTTATTCAAATTGCTATCTTTTACTTTGACAGAAAGTTGAACGCAACTCATTGGAATCGTGGATGGAATATTTGAGCTCTCAGCCCCGTTCAGCTCAGATGTTATCCAATAAAGATAACGCTCTCGTATCGCAATTAAAAGATTCCTTCAGCAGGTATTTGAGGGACGTAAAAATTACTTACACCATTCCAGATAAACGCGACCCCGAATTTGTGTTCTATGATGTTACGCAAGGAACAATGAATGTCTACAGGTGCGACATTATAACATATATTACTGTTCATTGGTACTCATCCTACTTCTTAATTTTTAGCGTGAAACCAGCATTTTTTGATCTCATCCTGACTATGGGCATCGTTGCATACCTTGTAACAATCTACTTTGCGATACAGAAGTTCCCAGTGTTCTACACGATTGCGTGCAGCATCACCAAGAACAAGAAGCAGAATTAGACAAATTACATTTAACGCCAAAACGAAAAATTTGTTGAAGTTTTGTTTCTTTTTATTAGTAATTTAAATTCCATTATTTGTTTCATAGATGACCTTTTTTTTGTTAATAACTAGAGTAATTTATTGTTTTATTTCAACTTGTGCATTATTTTTTTGTAGTAGTGACCTTCCTTTGTTGTTTCTTATTTCGTTTGTTATTCATACTAAATAGAATTTGCCATATTGGCAATCACTACAACGTAAAATTTGAATTTTCTTACTCGTGTGTTGTTTGTCGATTATTCATCCTTTTCATTGTGGAGTAGTGTACATTAAAGTTTGGTCTTTGAGCAAATTTGCCTTGTAATGTTCGGATGTTTTTTTGTAAACCCCATTACATAACTGTTAAAGACTTATGCAAAGTGATTACGTAGTGAACGTCTGGTTGTATTCAAAAATCAAAATACATTTTTTAAATATATTTTAAGATTACTTTCCAAGTTTGTTGAATCATTATAATTGAAAATAACCGTATTATATGGGCATAATCTTACACCTAAGATAATAACTTCTTGAAGAATGTTATGTTTAAATATTCTACTGTGGTGCCCTCTTTACGTTATGTTCTGTACACTAATCTTATCTAGTGTTGTTTATTTGTTGAGAATTGTCAATAGAGAAAATGTCTATTTAATTAAATTACTGGCCATTTAAAATTCAGCTGAGTTTGTGCGGTGAATGAACTATCCGTTGCTTTAAATTGTTGTGTACTCCGGTTCCAGATTTGTGCAGACGTTGAAAAAGTAACCTACAAGAAGAACTAGCTGAAGAAATCGCGAAAAACATAGTGAAGCAACGGTAGCTTTCTGTTTTTGAAAGATGTCTCCTGAATTGAACGGTAATCCTCCTTTGCTGATCCAAAGGAAAAAGAACCGCGAACGTAAGCATTCCTCCACATCAAAAATCAATGACAGCAATAACCCATCATACAACTATTTCCATTCCAATTTGAATTCCAAGTATGCAAACGTCGATACCTACTATCCATTCCATTCATATGGCAGACAACAGCCTGAGCCAATGTCCCTGCCGATCTATCCTCCACCTTACTACCACATGCACCCCACAATGATGTACCATAATCCAGTAATGAAGATGCCGCAAGCTGAGAGCAATGAATACATGTCACTGCCACCTGTATTTGGGAATGCAGCTGAACCACAGGACCAGAGAAGATACTCTGATCCAGGCATACCTAATGAAAGTGACTCCAGTGAAACATCATCTGACAGTCTACTCATACAAAAGCTGACACAACAGGTATCCCTAATGAAAGACAACAATCGAAAATTGAATAGGGAAGTTACTGAACTTCGGATGGAGCTAAATATGCTGAAACAGCAGCAGCAACATTCCAGGCATTTCGAGAGGGATTATGAACCTGGCCTAATCACAGACATTATAAGGGAAATCAGGGATGCTGCGCGTATCAGAGAGGATGCCCTTTTGGCCAAAGTCAAGCATATTGTTGAGGAAAAGCAATTCAGTATGGTAAGATTTAACTCTTGAGTTAAATATTTTTATCATATGAAATTTTAAGAGTGTATATTCTATATTTATATATAGGGTTGCAGTCTTTCTTCATTGGCCTAATTATATATTAAATTTACTAAGCTTTTTTATTCAAATTTAATCATAATTAAGTTTTAATGCTTCATTTTGCTGGACACTTGTCTGTAGAGAATTTGTTTTTAGAATAATGATTACGTCTTTTAACAGTTATAAATAATTGTGCAATCAGAGATATCTTGCAGTTTGCCTTTTAATTAAATTATAATAAATTAAGCAATGTTCAGAGAGGATAAACTGAACAATAGCTCTTTGTATTAAGAATGCTCAAATTTGGTTTATTACTATGATTTTTAGCCATTCATATTATTTAGTTCAATATATATGCTACTATACTTTACTGAACAAGAAATATTAATTTATTGAATTTGCTTTATCAACTTGTTATGATATACCTGATCTATTGAAATGAAATGAAATTGTTCTACAACATAAGCCTCATTTGTCAAATATTTTTGAAACACAGAAACTATCAAAACTTAATACACTCTTTCACTAAATACTTTTTCGAACAAAAGGGTAGATTATCATGTTATAACCGACGTAGTTTTTTTAATTTCTAACTTGGGCACACATACAGTTGCATACGGTATTTGCCACTCATTTGCTCATACTGTACCTTCGACCCTTTACCTGCGCGAGCCTACGGTTGCCGTTTATCCAAGCGCGCGGTATTTAAACACCAAATTAGAATGAAAAAAGGATATGCATATATAGGGTTTCCAGATTTGATGGAATCGCAGCAGATCCGGACGCGAGTCCTGCCCGAAACTGCAAAAGCCCTGTGCAAATTTATATTTCCCCCATGTATGCTTTGTACATAATATAAAGTACACTGTTTATATTTGCGCAGCAATATTGGCGTGTGGACATAGCGCATTCAATTTTACCACTTGCATTTTTTTCCGGGCGTGCAGTTAACATTCTATTTTTTTGTAATATGTAGAATATTGTGGCCTTATTGCATCATGCGATGATTCTAATGTTTGACGCGCGATGTATTGATTTTATTAAGATTTCCCTGGCTAAGTACGTGGACAGGGTTCCGTCAATATTTGCGAAGAGAAGTAGTGTTCTCATCAACCGTAGTAGATATATCGAGTTTCTTTTTTTTCCTTCTCTTCATCCCTCTAGTAGATCGGTTAAACTGAAAGAGAAGAAACGGTGGTCTGAGTCAAAAGGACAGAGGCGGGGTTTTCGCCCTGTTCCATCATTGCTGATGATCGATAGGGATTTAGTGTTCGGACGCAGGATGAATCGATTTGTTAAATGACCGAAGATCGCTTCCTGATTGGATTAAAACGTTTTATTGTTGGTTTCAATTGCGTTGTCCCTAAAATTTAAAATTTTCTTGCATAGTAAATCTGTTTATTGTTATTGCGTACGCAATAACGAGTATTTAAGATGTTTTCCTTTA
>JAFMTC010014751.1:74618-85505 GCA_018845635.1 Nicrophorus orbicollis | reverse complement strand
CTACTCCAGACGCAGATAACATTGTTCAAACAGACAACACTCCCACGCAGCGTCTCTTTCTTTGACGCTCGTCGGGGGGATGAACGTGCCTCAGATGGATCCACGATCATTAAAACGTTCCGAACCGTGGATAAAATCCAATTTTGGTTCTTCATTCCCCATTATTTTTGCGTCACATGAAAACTGCTGCGATTTTTCACGGTCTGCTACCTCGCAAAGGGCATTCCTCCGGTGAACTCTAAAAATACCAAAACGAATAAGAAAAGGAGACTTCGCAATTCGAATGTATTTATTAATTATAAAATCAATAAATAATACATTATTAAATGTTGTTACCTACATTTTGTTAACTATTGTATTTCTCTAACTATTGCAACTAGTTGAATAAACAAACTAGTTCTTTATTTTGATAAATAGTCAAAGTATTTCTGTGCTAGTCATATGCATTTTGATAAGTAATATTTTCAAACAATAGATGTTAATTATAAAACTTCTGTTAGGAATTTGGAATGTAATAGAAATACATGCTTGTCAGATATACATTATGGACTACATAATCGATAGTTGATGAATAAACACTAAAAATTACTCATTGAAGGTCAGTACAATCGAGTGCATTAACATTTACGATAATTATAAGTTTAAGAGTCCAAATTTTGTTTGTATGAGATCCGGATTCTTATTAGTATTTTTTCATTTTTGAATGTAATATATTATTATAATGAAATTTATAAAATTATTAGAATTGTATACTTATATCAATTTTAATCATTTTTGAGTAGATGAGCTTAATGAGTTGATTAATTTACTATCAATTAAGTATGTATGGTTGCAGTTATTTAATTTATAATCAACACGTTGACGGATAGTAGGAACAAGTGATGTAAAGTGAAAATTGACACTATATGTTTCACAACTACGTGCATACTGAAGCTGCAAGTCTTTCAACAGATGGAAAACGAAATTCAAGCTAAAAAATTGTTTCTAAAACATGATACTAGGCTTCTACTTGTATGCCGGTAAATGTACATTTGTGCCGCTATAGCCGTAGTGTCTAAAAACGACCGTTTCGTTTTGGCGGCTATTGCCGTCATGCCACATATTAAACTTCACTTTGACGGCTATAGCCGCAAGTTAACACAAATATATTTTCACAAATAGATATAAAAAAATAATAGATGTATACACTAATGAAATAAAGAAAACAATTGTTAAAAAAGCTATTGACTATTGCTTGCTTAATTCAATTTCAATCCTTTATTAGATATAACTTAATTTATAATAATTGTAAATACAATTTGATACCTGAAAGTTATATTTTTGTATTTGCGTTATTAAACATTGATTTTGTATTCAAGGCCCTTGGAAACGTGTGAACAAAGATATATTTTACTTGCAATACTTTCTACTATTCTGTTAATGTCTATTTATCGTTGGAATTCAGAATGATTAGTTTCACTAATTTTATGTATTATACAAAAATGTAAGTAAGCTCGTCATGTCAACACTTTGGTTTTATTAGGATATAGATTTAATATGCGGTTAAAATTTATTATTCTTGTATAAAAAGCGGTCTACAAAATGGCAATGTTTATTATAGAATTTAAGTGAGTTGGAAAAATGCGTCGTTTTTAATGCGAGCAGAGAAAGAGCGATTCGGATCGTTTCTTGTTTTGTTGTTTTGTAATTAAAATAGTTGTTCTCCCCGTGTTATTTTGTAAGTGTTTGATATTTAAGTAATTGTGGTGATTTCTTTCAAGGCCTCCACCTCGGCTCTCCGGGTCGATTGTTCCTCTCTATCGCACTCGCACGTCCTTCTCAAAAAAACGTCTTTCTCTCTCTAAAATCCACCTCGGCGCTGCGGTTTTATAAATATATTGCTGGAATTTATGTCGGTGGAATTGTATTGAAAAGCATTTAATTACACGAGAGAGTCTGATTCTCGGTCGCGTTTCGTAATGAATTGATGCAGCGATCTGCTGGTCCTGGCGAAGGAAGATCTCTGATCCACCCGTTGCGCAATTGATAAAGAAACAATCACAAATTAGGAAATAACAATTCTGAAAACTATATTTTAGCTACTCTTATTCAATAATTCGCAGATTGCAACAACATCGTAATTACAGTCCCGAAATAATTGCGTAATGAATTGCCGGTTTCTTTCGTGTGCTTTTCTTTTCGTTTAATGGAAAGAGGAAGTACCCGATTTGGTACTAATTTTCTCTCATTAATGTGAGACCTTCAATGAGATTTTTTTAAAAGAGCAAAACGAAAAAGGTTGCAGAAATTTTACGTTCAGAAGGATTAATTAAGGACCTGAAGAGGAGAGGAGAGGTGCGGTGAAACGACGGATCCAGGGGAGACGAGTGTAATTATGATTTCGAGAGAGCTGGTTTTCATGCAGCTTGCAATTAAGTTTCCAAAAAGTCGACGTGAACCAAAACGATTTTCGTTTGCTACTGCATTGATTTCACACCAATTATCCACTTAATTCTTTCGGAGAGCAGTTTCACTTTTGCAATTCGGACTAAATCCCTCGAGTTGCGTCGTGTTGCGGTACTTTTTTATGCATTGCTTTGTTGTACTTCTTTTTTGCACTTGCCGTTTTGCATCTTCGCGACGTCAGCTGTATTTGCTTCTCGATGCGCGCAATGTTTAATTACTTAAATTTCAATTAGCGCCATCTGTATTTGCCTTGTGGCCGAGCCGCAGATTTTCTTAGAAAACTCCATTACGTTATAAACAACTATAAATTAATCAGCATTTATCCCGAGCGTTTCTATTATTAAACTCTGATTTGTTTATATTACGCTCTTTCCTAGGTGATAACAATTTAGAATTGATGCAAATCAATTATGCATCTGTCAATTCTGTTAATTATAATTAATCCATTAAACATGTATATTTGTTGTACTATCACGATTTGTCCGGACGAAATTTTGGCATCATGACAATAAATACACAAACTCGTAAAGCAAATATTGTTTAAAGAAATAAATTGGGCAGAAAAACCTGAGCTATAGCCCTTTACAGCAATAGCAATAATTATGTTTAGTACAGTAATTAGTTAAGTTTAATAGTTAATAAAAATGCTTAATCTATATACATTCTAATCAATCATAAATAACAATTTGCAATTTCATATTATCTTGACAAACATATATTAATTGCAGTTATAATAATCATCTACGTTATCTAATCTAATTTTGGTTTCCGAACAGATATTTTATAATTAAATGAAAGGAATGAAACGAATATTTATATATCGAAAAGATTATCATTTACCTCGTATTTTAAAATATTATTTAGAATTCGTTTTATGTTGCATTTTTTTTTTCAATAAATGATAATTATTATATAAGAATTTAAGTTAGTAATGTGGATTTTATTAGATACCTTCTAATAAATATAGAGTCTACTAATAACTAAAATTTCAATTGATTTTTTTCAGGAATCAAATTATTATTAATATAATCAGATGTATTAACTATTTACAATTAGTTTTTCATGTAATACGAATGGCTTGTGTCGTAAGTCGCGAAATTTGGGGTCCCAGGTTCAAACAGTGCTACTTCCAAATATTTGCAGCCATCAAAACGAATTAGTTGTCAATGGGCAATGGTTCCGAATAAGTGTTTGCAAAGACGTGGTGATTTTCTGAATGTCGGATTAGGATAGATTGCAAATATCGTTGCTAATGTAATACCATTCATAAGATATGCACTTAGTTTTGTCATGAAATTGTACTTGATATAATGACTTATTAGCAAGATGAGTATATATGTTATAAATAAAAGAATCAATTAACAAATATATTGTAGAAGTATTTTTCTTTATGATAATAAAAAAAATATAGGTTTATGCAAATTAAAAATTTATCGAAATCAGTTAATTTCTATATTAAGTGAATTCTAGTGGATATTTGTTGTTTTTTTATTATAAATATAGAACGTGTAATTGATACCGTTACAGAAATGAACAACAAAAGTTCTGAGAGTCGATCAGTTTCTTGTAAAGGGTCTTAAGCATGAGATTCTCATACGTGTTTAGAGTGATAAGAGCTTAAATAAGGCTGACTCAAAGGTTACTAATAATAATTCTTGTGCGTCTATGTATATATGTGTGCAGTGCACTCTTTTTCCGCTCGTATATGTTTTGCACGTGGCAGAGTGAGTGAGTGAGTTTGTATCTGCTGGATCTATCAAGCGTGAGAACTCCGAAAGGCACTCTCCCGTGTGTGCGTATGTGTGTGAGCGCAAGTGAGTGAGCCTTTGGGACGAAGATTTTCGCTAAGAGTCTCCTCGTAGGGTGTATTACAATAAATTGATACGTGCCCGGTTTCCTGAAGACATGTCAAGTTTGCATAAGAGATTTGATGTATTTGACTTGATTTCAGGAATCCACCTTCTCCGAGTCGTCCGTTCAGTACTGCGAGGCCGCGCTCTGCATTACCAATTGACCGACACGAGGATTTACAATTGGTGCTCACTTAAGCTACATGCACTTTTCGTAGCGTCCGTATAAAGCCGTCAAGTTTATTAGAGATCACCGTAAAATTAGCCGGCTTCCATTATCGACGACGTGTCTTGGGAGAGGCGCACCTCGCGCTGAAAAATTATTAAGTTTTAGTTGGAATTAGTTTCTGAACATCTCCTAATTTCGAATTCATCGTTATTTGGTAAGATTGGGTAATAAAGATTACGAACGTGGATTCTATACAAAGTTGTGCCTGTTTGCCCGTGTGTGTGTACGTATGTTCGCGTCGTTCTCCGGCGGAGGTTTTTTGGTATTCAAGAGACATTTCGCTCGCTTATCTGCTTTAGAGGCATAATAAATTTGAATAAGAAATAGTTTGAAAGTTGACTTCTATTTGCTGATGTTGTGTTTTCTTTCT
Organism: Nicrophorus orbicollis; assembly: GCA_018845635.1. Classification (NCBI taxonomy): domain Eukaryota; kingdom Metazoa; phylum Arthropoda; class Insecta; order Coleoptera; family Silphidae; genus Nicrophorus; species Nicrophorus orbicollis. Next base: position 80,611 of record JAFMTC010014751.1, on the reverse strand, counting down.
TCTTGTTGCTCTCGTCGACCGGGGAAATGCGTGCAGAGCGCAGGAAAGTAAGTTTCGAAGTTGATGTTGAATGTGTGTAGTTGAATGTGCAGAAGAAGAGCGGAGGCGAGCACGCAACGAGCAGGTTCAAAGGTCACATGGAACCGCTCCAGAGGCCAAACTTCCGCCTCACCGTCCAACTAATGATTCCCTCTTTCCTTTCCTCCTTCTTCTTCTTATTCTTCATCTGCTTGCACTTAGTTCGCTCCTCCTCCTCTCCATCCTCCTCCTACACCACTTCATCCTTCTTCATCCAGTCTTCGGACGATCGCCTCTCCTATTTTCCTCTTCCCTCAATCTCAAGCACCGCCAGCTCGACGTCAGCCGAACTTAACGTTCATTTATTATATTTTATTCGATTAACTTTTCTCTCACATTAATATCACGATCAGAGCAGAGCATCAGCATCGCATGCAGACCGAAAAAGGATCAAATAGTGGATCTTGTATGTGGCAATCCCCATCTTATTTCACACGCACGCCTTCGATGATAATGAAATGAAAAGCGATTGCGGACCCAAAAACGAGCAAATCAACTGAAAAATGTTTGTGCATAAGGCTTTTAATCGATTCCATTACGATCTATGCTGCAATGCGTTCGCTTCGTTTTGGTTCTGCTCCTTTCCGCACGTAATAAATTCGTTATTTGTTCATATCGGCATCATTAATTAATCAGCAGCTCAATGAGAAAACAAATAGACATTTCGATTTCCTCAACCACAAACGCTCTACTTGAGCCAACATTGCATCTGGCAAATAAAGTACTAAATTTATTACATATAGCTTCACTGAACAACATTTGTATGTTTGCAAAAGTATTTCTGAATAAAACAAATTAATAAATTAATATTATACTAAGTCAAATCGACATATTTATACTTTAGTATTACAATTATTAATTGAATAACAAATTAAACAAGATTTATATGTTGATTTTGTTGCATTTCTTCAATTCATAATTGCTTATATTAGCTATAATTAGATTTAAAATTTTACATTTTTTTCGAACAAATTTTAAGTATATAATAATTTTGAATAGCCTTGTTAATATCGTAATAGTAATTAAATATTATCAGTTAATAATTTTTTTGAAATAATATTTGATATAGTGGAGTAGAAAGACTTATGGTCAATAGCCCTTTGCATCAAAGGAATTTTATTTTATTTTGCTTTCGTATTTCTTCAATTTATTCTATTGAGTGAATTTTTTGAAATTATTGTTGGAACAAATGTTACTATTTGACATGTACTGATTTTCACTGAATACACAAAATGAATATTTAAATATTGGATTTTCTCTTCTCATTATCAACAACTGTATTTTTTTCTGATACAGCTATAATTTATATATCATATAAGGTTATATTTACAACAATCTTCTATTTTGTATTAGTTTATAATCTAACTTGCATATTCAAATTGCATATGAGTTGTCAGTAAAATTAAAAACTATGTTAATTTCTAACGATAATTAGAACAGACAGCACTAAATCAAATTGTAAGTTTTTTTTAAGTGAAAGTTCAAGATTAATTTATAACCTGGATAAACACAGAGCATTTGACAATTCGTCAGGGTGTTTAGATGATCCAATTGGAGCAATTCGAGGCTCGGCAAATCAAAGGTAACAGTTAAGATTGGTCGTCTTAAACGTTCCCGAATTATATAGTAGCCAACCAAAATCCGTTTCAGTTATTTATTTACAATTTTCTTAATATTTCGCCTCCATCCGATTGGTAATTACCGTGTAATAAATTTCACGATGTTCTCACTGGCTGCGCCTTTTTTTTTCTTCTCCTTTGAATACGATATTCAGAAATCATCTCCATCAGATGACCACTCCGTTTAATGGGTGTGTATTTAGTTGTAATTTATCTTGTGCGAGCAGATGAAGATAAGCATCAAGGATCAAGGAATGCATGCGTCCAGATCTGAGTGGACCAGTGGTAACCGATAATTATTTCGGATTAGGAGCCGAAAAGGTGAACCAATTACGATATATCGCGCACAACATACGAATACAGCAGATGAAAAAAAACTTTGGTGAAAAGAAATCAAGTCGTAAATTAGTGATTGCTTTCACTAAATGACAAATGCATCACATAACAAATTGGCTTTTGGCCTGTTTTGATTTCTTTAATTAATTTAATTTCTGTTATTTGTCATTAAATTAGAACGATTTATATAATTCAAATAATATATTTCAAAGCTATAAATAAGCAAACAAGTTTTCATAATGTTTATAACCATGAGAAACAATCGAAATCTAATTATTAAGATAACTTAATTATGGATATATTATTCAAATTAATTTGAAAGGTAAAAAAAAACTGTAAATTTGATTTGTAGATGTTTGAGTATCAGTTCTATCTTAATATTAGTCTACTTACTTAATAAAACAAAATAATTACAAAAGGTATAGTGAAATATATTATAGCTATTATATTTACCAGTAAAAAGCATTTACAATATACAGTGGTACCTCGACATACGAGTTTAATTCGTTCCGTAACCTTGCTCGTATGTCAAATTGCTCGTATCTCAAAGCAATTAGCCTAGGGTGGGAGAAACTGCTGGTGTCTTGTAGTGTGCAATTCCTCGTATCTCAAATCTTGTTCTCATCTCTAAGCAAAATATCGCTCGCTCGTATCTCAAAACACTCGTTTATTAGGGAACTCGTATATCGAGGTACCACTGTATATTGTAATTAAAAACAGGAAAGCTACAAATCAGTATGTCAAAAAAGGTTTAATTCTTTATATTTGATTATATAATTTCTAAATAACTAAAATCTTATTTTGCTATGAAAAATCTATAACAATTCTTTGGTTTTCAAATATAATTGCAGGTCCAGAACAGTCAAACTATATTTCGATATGTGAGAGATGTTACTATAGTTTTCTTTTGTTGGATAAAATTAATTAAAAATAAAGTTAAATTAAGTATGTTTTACTTATTTATTATGTCAATTTTATAAATTTATATTTATATAAATATCTTTATTCATCCAAATTGTGCCAAAGGGCTCATTTTTTAAAAATAATTTTATGGTTGTTGCAATAAATGTTATTACAGTTACTATATTGGTTAAGATTTTATGTATTCTTATATACGATGCATGAAATACTGTTATAAAGGTTTAAAACATCGGGGATCATAAAAGGATCAATATTGATAAATTAAAATCTTCATATGTTTTAAAATTTTATAATTGAAACATAATAATAAATACTTGAAAATCACTTGTAAAATATTAAGGTAAACGTGATGAAAAACTTGAAGTTTGTCATACAAATATTAGGTTTGAGGGAAGTTTATTTGGATCTTTTTCGTTAAAAATATTCATGATTTTTTTAATTCTATGAAATTAGATAATATAAATTCATTTCTATTGAAGCATTATATTAAGGTGTTGGGAAAATATCCACGAATTTTTAATTTTGTGAAGTTCGATATTATAAATTCATTGTTATTGAAACATTGTATTATGGTGGTTGGGTGTGTTTCTCTCATGGTTTTTAAAAATTTTGAAATTTTAACAAACATTATTGAATGGTTTTCTTTCCTAATCATATACGTTCAAAAATGATAAGATTAATTTACTTATTACAATATGTATTCTAAAGATGCTATAGAATTACTACCTGCAATAATTATTACTTTAAGAGCTAAAACAATAAAAGTGAACATCTATTTTTTTAAATTCTTGATATGTTTTCAGTAAGATCAATAAATGCTTAATTTTCTCAATATCTGTATAAGGTGACATAGTTAAAAATAAATTGAGTCGGTTAGATAAACGTTGCAAAAAAAGAAGCTATATTCCTTTCTTTGGAAGCTGTTAAACTCCGGCGTCGTCGTCTTTCCGTCCGTATCATCTAAACTGAAGCAGTCGAAGGAATGGTTTGAAGTGGTTGTTGTGTATGAGTGTATTTTATAGTTTCTCATGCGGATCGACGGCGGCTGTGGTATTAAATTGCCGCGCTTCGATTACACACACACTGATACACTTATATAGAGAGAGGGAGTGCGAGAGATGTGTACTTGTATCTTGTATCCAGGTACAAAGCATATACACACTCACACACACCTAGGCACGATTTAGATGTGAAAGGAATTAGAACTAGCCACATTTCATCCACAAATATAATAGATCCTAGGTGGGATCTGCGCGCCTATTGGCCGCTCGACGGTTCATTTGCATTCCGAAAAGATTGGCGTCCAATGAAAGTGCAGCATCCTCGAGGGCAAATATCACTCGAGTGGCAATACGCGAAGTGAAGTGAATTGAGGAGATGAGATCTGGGAGATTACATCCCGTATGGATTTCCAATGGACGGACGAGTCCCAGAACCAGAATCCGATCGATTCTTATCCGGTCGATCAATTACGTAATTGATACCGGACGGTGGCTGAGAGTTGGCCCCGTGGCTACATGCCCGAAGAGATGGGATTTGGTAGCCCGAATCGCGGTATTCAGATGCGCCTGATTGATATATTTGTAATATTTATTCAGATGCTATCGGCCGTTCGGATCGGTGGACTCTATTAGAGTCGAGGAATGGGCGATATTCGATACTACGTTGACGGCATTATCTAATTGAATCCATCCATTGCCAACTGGTCTCGATTCTAGCATTGCTTTCTTTGATCGGCATTTTACATGCAGCGGATCACCTGGAAAATCCGTCATTGCTTGTCTTCGTTTTGTATAATTGAGCGAATATCTATTTATCATGATCAAAATAAGTTTAGAATAAATTAATAACATTTTGATCAATACTATCATTCTTTCATCAAATTAAGTAATGACTGTTTTGTAAGATCATTAAATAAACGTTAATTCACTTTTACATTTTTTTATTTCAGGCCACAAAGACCTATGGTTTGCAGCAATAGTTGCAGTTTCTTTAGTTTTATTGTATTAATTTTCAGTATGTTTCTCATGCTGTATGTTTATGAATTACTATAGTTATAGTAATAAATTTTGTTATTACAATATTAAAACTTATTACTAAATATTATATTTAGAGAGACTGAAGCCCTTTATTTATTATAAGAGTAAACAAAAAACAATATCTGAAAGATCCTAGGACTAAAGGACTTTCCGTCTTATTAAAACTTTTTTGACTAATTTTCTAGTAGATATCATAACTGTATTAAGTTACTTATTATTATCTAAGAAAGTTAAGATTTTAATAATTTTGGTTTTATAGTTTAAAGAATTAGTATTTACCAATTTCAAGTAGCTCGATTTTGTATGTAAGTCCTTCCAAAAAGGATCATTTACTAAACACAGTCCGTTGAATTGTGAAGCCCCGGGCACAATTATGGTGTGGGTCCCACATTAAATAAAAAATCAATGAAGAAACCCAGATAAACTGAACTTAGAGACGTTACTGCATCCGCTTCTAGAAGGATGACTGCTTCGGATCCCGAACAAAAAATGCATTTTAAATTAGTTCCAGTTTTCGAATAATCAAACTAATGAGATTAGGAAGTAATCCATAATTTTGATCATTGATTTTGAATTCATACAAATTTGAATATGGTGGGGCATATGTAAATGAAAGTAATGCTATATAATTTAAATATTTGTTAAATAAAATTTTTGAGATTTGGGCAGATCTTTGCCGAGTTGTTAAAAGTTCCTGTATCACAAAAATCTATTATGAAAGGTGCTGGTTCAAAGCCCACTGCTGACCGATATTTCCGACATTTACCGGTTAGCAAAATAAGGAACTGAGGCTAATAAGGATCGAAATAGGGTCGTAACCTAAAAAAAGAGCTTCAAATCTACTATTATTTAGTATTGATGATATATCAAAGATACAGTATATTTTATATTAGTAAAGAAATTTCATATAATTTATGTATAGAAATAAAGTGCAATGAATTAATGCTGAGTCATTGATGAGCGGTAAATTATTTGGAGTTTGAAAGTGAAGATGATTATC
>JAFMTC010014751.1:20765-37153 GCA_018845635.1 Nicrophorus orbicollis | reverse complement strand
TTAGGTCGAGTGGGAGGGCTTGCGTTTTTGAATCCCGTGTGGTATAAAATCACTTACTACTTAGAAGACATCAAGTTAACAGCATCATGGGATCCACCCAACTGAAAAGAAATGAACAGAATTTTAGAAATCGAATTGCAAAAAGTTTAAATACAAGGTTGAGGTGAGAGGGATTGTTGTAATGAATCCCGTGCGGTATTAAATCACTTACCACTCGATGTCTTCAGTAACAGCTTCATCTGCACCTGGATCTGCATCTCAGCATCTATCCAAATCTCAGCCCTCGTAGATGGCACTCACGAAGGACTCGCAACAAATACGCACTGAACTACCGGAAATTTAATACTTCCGATCCGTGATTCTAATTAATTAATCAGTAGCAAATTGTATAACGAGACATGCCGGTGAGAACAAGAGCCATAAGCTATAAACTTGTTTTCAAAGAAACGTACAAACACTGTTAACAGAATGTAAGACTGGGTCTTATCGCCATCTGTCGCGATGCAAAAATTGAAATTTCGGGGAAACCGCGAGCCCCTAGATCCGCTGTGATTGGTCGGTGATTGCTCGTACATTCGAATACGAACAACCCCTCAACGGATGCACCTCGAGAAGGTTTTCGCACAGACGGTCTTGCCATTCGATGCTATTCACTGCGAACATGACTAACATAGAATGACCTGGTATATGCAATACCTTGCATCCATATGAATTACGAATAAGTAATAAAAAGTATCGAAGCTGTAATAAAACAATATATGAAAGAAATTAAGTTTGGAATTACTCACGATTAATCAACATAGTCGTTATTGGTAATTTTTATTAAAAACTATTGAAAAGCCACGAAATATTATTTATTATTGCGCATTTCTAATTGGATTAATGTTAACTTAATAAAGGGACATGCACAACTGTAGCATGGAGAGTATCAAGAAAATTTCAAAATGGTCGCGAAGCGTCACCTGGAATGTGTAGATGGAGATCGAATTTGCGGCACTAATAAACGATTATTCATGATTGGAAATAACGCCTATCAGTAAATGAGGCTTTGTTTTTTGTTAATACACTAACCTTATGAAATTACAGCGGTTGATGAATGCACAAAATTGAATTTTCTTTGGAGACGCAGGAAGACGACGCATCCCCAACGAAAACCAACACACTACAACGCTCTGCTGCAGAGCTGTTGAGATAACGTGATGCGTCTCGGCCAATCAGCGCCGCGCATTTGAAAGACACCTGCAGCAGCAAAAAAGAGAATCCCAACGTTGCTTATCTCTCATAGAACGAAAATAACAAAAGAAGAGCTCAACTTAACGATATTGAATTTGCCTTATATTTTTATTTTCATATATTTTTTGTTTGAATACAAATGAATTGCTTTTTTTTGTATTCAGATCCGAGACGTGTATAGATAAATGTTCACGTCGTTGAACTTCAACAAAAAACAGCGATAGTTTCTAATGCGAAATATTCGGGCCAAAAACAACGATTTACTCACGTTTCTTTGCCGAAATTCAGTTGGACGGGCATCTTAACAAGCAATGAATGTTCATTAATTAATACGCATTTCTGATTAGAATGATGTTAACTGGAGAAACGAATGCGCACAACTCATTTAACAGCATCACAAATTGTAGAGATTCGATAAACGAAATGAACACTTTAAATGAAGGTATGTAAATGCATATTGTGAATAGTATACGTAACTTACCAAATAGCATATTTTCAAAAAAAATCTTTATAAGAAAAATAAAATAGTAAATTGTAATAGAATAGTTAACATTGTAGTGCAGGTGTTCAATCCTTAGCTTGTGGAGAAAATTTAGTCATACGATAAAAACATAGCTGCGAAGTGCAGGTGTTCACTCCTTATATGGATTGTGCAGGTGTTCATGCAGGTGTTCACTCCTTATATGGATTGTGCAGTTGTTTATGCAGGTGTTCACTCCTTATCTTATAGAGATAATTTATGCGTGCGAATAAAACACAGCTGCAAAGTGCAGGTGTTCACTCCTTATATGGAGATTGTTTTCGTGTTCACAGCAGGTGTTCACTCCTTATCTTATAGAGATAACTTATGTTAATCAATTTTGGAAATACATTTATGATAACTTTCCAAAAACTATTTGAAATACACTTTTAAAAAGTAATTATTAATTAAAATATAAAGAAATAATTGGTTAAGTTAATTCAAACGACGATAAGAGCAACTTTAAGTGGAATTTACATTGAAAACCTGTAAAATAATCATTAAATCCTTATTTATAATTACATTTTGAATATTAAAATCACATAACAGTAATTATATTACACAATTACTTGTGGCGACTCGTAACGTGTTAGCATGTATTAATGATGCAAATCTACTCAATCCAGTTCAGTCAAACTTCCAAACAGGAGCAGGAACAAAGAGGATATTTTGATGGCATATGATGGCACTCATTTCTACCATGAAATAGCAATTGGAAAAAGGAATATGTACTATTGCCTATTTGTAAGTTGAATTATATTCTGTCCAATACATTATTTTCAAACCGTATTTGATCTGAAATTTAAACGAAAATTCTGAATAGTCAAAAATAAATTAATTTAAATTACCCAATCTATTTACACCCTCAAATGATCATTTAAAGGGTTAAAATGCTAAAAGAAAAAGGATTTTGTCACCATTCTAGTAATTTTAAACTATACTCAGTTGTTGATATATTATTATTACAAGTTTTAGCATAGACTAATATATTTAATAATAAATGAACGTATTTAGATGTGATTCAGAAATGGATATGCAAAATGTATTTTTAGATTGATATTTCAAATTATTTGCGCCAATAAATGTGGCGACACCTGGTGAGTTACCGAGTAAATAACCATGCGCCTCCACGGCCAGATAAAATTGTTTTTCCATTACACTGTTTCCCCTGGTTCCATATAAAGCTAGTTTCTTTAAATTTAGTTTCTTTGATTGTACAATGTAATTGGTAAAATGAGTGCTGTAATGTTATGAATTAAGAAAACTTGAAATTGTTGAATTGGTTCACGCGCAATTAGTTGTGCTTGAATACGTTTGATACGAAAACACTGACCTATCGAAATGTCAAATAGTTTCAAGTTAGAGGTTGCGCCTGATTCTAGAGTATTAACTATGGTCTTCGTAGAAATTACACGGCTGTGGACTATTTAAAATTACATGGCTTTGGGAACGAACGCGTCTTGTGTACGCGTTTGTGTGTGAAAAGAAAGAAGCGAAGGATTGAAGGATGAAAATCCGAATCACAGGACGAAGTTTAAATCTCCTTTTGAAATGTTAAACATCATAATGACCCCTCCGAATGGTCGCGGATAAATGAGGGGAGGATTTTTAATTGGAGGCGGCCGCAGGAAATTAGAGCCCCGAAGAAGTGCAAGCTCACGCGTCCTAACGAGTCCTCCGGCTCTCTGTACCTCGCCGAAGGAGAGGACAAAAGGCCCGGACCGACTGCGAAGAATGGGAATCAAGGGAGAGTCAATTGTGTGTTTCTTTCATTCTTATTATTATATTATTATTTTTTTGGTTTGTTTTCTTTGCTTTATTTGACACAATTTATTTGACCTTCTTCTTAAGGGTCGCACCACCCTTCGGCGTTTGCTTCTCGTCGCAATCTGCGCCACCACTGTTTATGCACTTCTGCTCCAGCTCCGAGATTGGCTTCCTCGCATACTTGGCCGGAAGATCGACGTCGTCCGTCGCCAATCCGTCCATGAGAGCCTTCTCTGCATTGCAGCCGTACCGGAAATGGATCATCGGGATCCGTTGCTGTTCGAAATTCCAACAGGAAACGTGAATACATCGTCCCCCCAGCCTAAGGATCATCTTTGACACATGCCAAAACAGACATAAATATTACATTTTTTTTTGTTTGTTTTTTAACGTCTACGATCTTTTTCTCACACTTCTCTATGCAGAAATCCTAACATAATTAAATATTCGAAATGTAATTATAATAATTAACATAATGATTATAATTACGTTTACGTTCTTATAAGTAATATCATAACATTGTTATATAAAAATATATTAAAAACATATTTTTAAATGATTTAAAAGCTATAGTTAAGAAAATAATGATTATAATTAAACGTTATACGTTCTTATAATAATAGTAATAAGAAAGTAAGTAATAAATAGCATAGCATAATCAAATTATTTAAAATTTATTACACTTTAAAGTAGATTAATTACAATTACATTATTAGATTATCTAATAAAGTAATTACATTTAACAATGTACAAATTCACATAATAAATTAGATAGTTAAAAAACATTAGTTGGATAATAACAATTGTTAAATGACAACCAGTGCAAAGACTTGTAATACAAATAAATAATTCAACTATTTCTCATATTTCACCATAAATCATAAATAACTTTCCCGTATATTAAGTTTTTAAAGTAAAAAATAAGATAGTATTTATGTATTATTGATATTTCTTTATGGAACTTAAATGTTTTTATATGCATTTAGAAGGCCATGCGATAATTAATTATTTATTGCACCTTCGCACGGTTTCATACTCTTTCTAAAGCAATTGTTGAATGTATAAGCATTCTATAAATAAACCAGTTTTTATTTTCACAATTTAATAGTTCTTCTTCACAAGATTCTTCGTTTTGAAGAACAACTTTGCATAAGTTTATTTTTTATGACTCGTTAGCTTACAGCAATGTGATTTTGTAAGAAAAATGAATGAAGCGTTTCGTTATGCATGTTTCACACAAATTTATGTCTCATGTCAAATGTAGTGTGAACACAACATTACAAAAACTATAAAAAGAAATGATAATGCCTATTGATTGGATAAGTTTAAGTTACTTAGATTTATACGAGTTATGTAATAATTTTATGTTATGAATTAATTGTTTGTAAAATAATGGTAAATGGTCTTGAGATTTAGATTTCTTTTTAATTTTGTAAGTTTTACGCGATTTCATTTTTTTATATAAAATAATTGTTGAATACATAACAAATAGTTTATTATACTTTAATAGTTGTTATTCAATAGATTCTTCATTTCAAACAGCTTAATACTTTGTGTTGTTGAGTATTTTCTTTTATTTTGTTTTAAAGATTGGTATTACTTAAAAATTAAAGTCATATCAAATATAGTGAACATTACAAAACTATAAAAAAGGAATGCAAAATGATTGGATAATCTTCAGTTAATTAGATTTACGTGAACTTCATAAGTTATTATTGTGTATTAATTAATATTTAGTGTTTGGTTTGTTTTAAATTTCATTTTAAAGATTGGTATTATTTAAAAATTATACGGCTATCAAACATAATGCCAACTTCTGAAATGTAAAATGCACAAAAAAAGAAGAAGGTAAAAGGAGGAGATAAACGATTTAAGTTGGTAGGATTTACGCGGATGACATAAAAAGCGGTACAGTGGGAAATGGTGAGGATGGGGCCCCACTCGTGCATTCCTGACTGCCCCTGGACTAGTTTTATTTATTGCTACCGAGAATCTTATTTAATTATCCACACTGCGCGCTCGTTCCTCGTCCTGCACTCGCATCCTTCCATCCTCGCATCCTTCCCTCGTCACACGGCCACTATCGATGCATTTTCAATTAAATTTATCACTCGCCCGTCTTTCATCACCCTTTCTCACTCGCACCGCCTCCGATACGATCGTCTCTCTCCTGCTTCGATCGGCCGAGTCCTTTATTGATTCACCGGCGATATTTTATTGATCCCACATCACTATTTTAGTCCAATTTTATTATTCGCCCGGTATATTAATTCTATCCCTTCGCGACGAGACGTTCAATTATTTTGCCTCCAAACAGGACGAAACTTTCGGTTTCCTTCACTATCTTTAATCTTACTTTTAACAACTTTACACAATAAAAAGAAGATACTTTACTAGAGCCATAAGCATTAATTTATATAATATGCACAATTTCTCATACTGAAACCACATTAACCACATTAAAACAAAGTAATTGGTAAATTAAGAAGAAAGAAACTACAACAATATACGTTATTATAGTGCCAAAAGGAATCGAAGTTTTGTTTCAAAATAAATGATTTTCCTTATTAAAAGTACAAATATAAACCCATCTTATTTCATGAAACATTTTATTTGCATCAAATTTTTGTGTACTACAACTATGTAAGTAATCAAAAGCTATGTAATATTTTTCTTTCAAACTTTACAAATATTGGAAATTGATAAAATATTGCATTTTACAATAAATAACAAAATCATAATAATAATATTTATTGCATCATTAAGTTCTTTTATGCGGTTTTGAAGTTATGCGGTTTTTATTTCAAGAAGCATTTTTTTAAATAACTATTTTAGGCCATTTTGACACGTTAAAATTCAAAGAAACTAACCAAACGTCGACAGTTTTAGCTGAAATAATTTCTTTAGCATATGAAATTGGTGGTTTTGAAACATATACCCAAAACGATTTAGACGAATTACTTGAGGATAATCTCATGAATGGCAATGATATCATTGGTATAACTCTTGATACCGTTGAAGAACAAGGAAACGAAAATGAATCGATTCTGGATATCAGGAATTATACAAAAAAGTAGCAAAGCCATCACAAAGTTTAATCACTGATTATATAGTCAAAGGGAAAAATCAACATGCAAAGTTGAGACTAATTTTACTTGTGAAGAATCATTATCTTCAGGACATAGATCTGATATGCTGACTATCTCTTCTAGTGATGAAAGTGATTCCGAACCAGTTCGCAAATTATGCCGAACACTCATAAAGAGACGATAATTCTAAAGAAAAAAGGTGAAGAAATATTAACTTTCATAAAAATTTTCTGTATTTTTTTGCAAAATTTGTCGGTATAAATTTAGAAGGAATATGTTAAGATTATATTTTTCTGAAATTTAATGAACTTGTCTATGATTGTTAACGTTTTTATAAAATCATGAATAAACATTTCAGAAAGAATATAGTAAGACTAATTATTTTTCTGAAATATAATAAACCCTATTTTATGCGATTTTCTGTATATTGTAACTCATTGATTTAGTTTTATGCGGTTTTAAGAAATTATGGAACGCATCCTTTATTTTTATACGTGTGTCTAGTCCTTTTTTGTGGAACGTATCTACCGCATAAAAAGAGAACCAAGTAAAAATTAAGAAAAATCATTACGAAAAAATTGCTGCAAAAAGCTATATACCATAGATTTTTCTGTCTTATAAATACCATTTCTTGACTTTCTAAGATAGGGACGGAAAAATGTTGCCCTTGGTTTAGATAAGTGCGGCTAATTAGTGTATTTAATACTATGTAAGTATGACGTGGCTCTTTATGTTATATGAAAACAGAATTGCGGCTCTTACTAACATCATATGTACCCACCCATATTCTAAGAGATTCTCACGTTATATTTCAATCCGAATAAATATAAATATTTTCAGTACAATCAATAATATTTAATTGATATTAAATTTGTCAGTTAAAACGTGTATTCTTTCACCATTGTTCGTGAATTTACACACCAAAGAAAGAAGTAATTGTAATACGTAGCAATGCGTGCGATGTATTCTATTTTTATTATTTTTTTTTCATTTGCAAGTTACGACATTTGTTGCTCTTTTTAATGGCTCAGTTAATTATTTCTGCTTCGAAAGTGTAATAAAAATTATTTCGCCGGGAATTCGTTAATGAATCCGAGATTTCCGAGGCCGGGAAAAAAAGCGGTCCTCGTCGGTAGACAACCGCTCCGCAATGGTACATTCATGGTCCCCGTCTCATTCCGCTCATTCATTTCTGGTACCTGAAGAGACAAAGGACAATAGCGCACCGAAACAAATGCCAATTGAAACCGAAGACAAATGAACAGTCATTCATTTATACGTATTAACAACAAAAAAACATGTGTTGTACAAAATTAGTAAAGTCTTTAATATTAATTTGTGTAGTCTTAAAACAGAATTTTCGGATTACCAAAAGTTGATTAAAATAAATATGCGGTTTTAACATCGATCTCAGCTGTGGAATGTTTCGTAATATTAAATTTGAAACAAAGATATGTTTCTCATCAAGAAGTGTAATGTGAAGTAGAATTGCTAAGTAATACTACTGAGTGAGTTAATCAGCGGGTAACTTCGTTATAATAAAATAAAGTAATTTGATCAATGATTAATTTGTGGTACTGCTATGAATCCAATTAATTTTTAAGTAATGGGAATTTTCTGCGGCTGCAAGTGGTATTTCCAGGCACATTTTTGCCTCGCCGTCTCTCCGCGGCTCTCGTTAATTCTGACCTCCCGAAGTCACGAAAAGAGAGCTTTCGAAGCTCCTCGAACGGATCAGTAATAAAGCACACACCCTGTTGAGAATCACAGTTTGATCTCTCCTCATCACATGTACACGTGCACCGTCCGTCCTTCTCTCCATCCGCGAGGAATGCGAAGAGCGAAAGAGAGCGCACGGTTGTGCAACAAATAGGTCCGAAAAGGGGGAAGATCAACGCGGGATGAGATTGAGAAGAGGTTCCAGTGAGCTGCATAGAACTATTTGTTATTTATTTAGGAGCCGGACCTTGTTTTAACGCATCATTAATATGGAACTCAAACCCATCCCAATGTTAAACATGTCTCCTTTTTTTTCGGATTTACCCAAATACAAGAAGTTCTCGGCTTGTTTTCTAATTAAAATCGGGAAATAAGTAGGCTAATACGGCGATTGTCGTAATTACAATGTGCAAAGTTATTCATAAAGGAATTGGAATGTGCGCCTCTTCTCTTAATTATCCTTTTGCATACATTTCAAAGGCGCAGACAATATGCGGCATGTTACGGTACTCCGGCCACTCTCATTACCTAATTAAAACTAATAGCCTCCAATATAAATCATTATGCAAAATACCTTTCTAACTTTACCCGTCGTTTTTTTTTATACGAGTGCACAAGAATTAATTAATTAATAAAATATTTTATAAGCTAATGAATATTTTCGTTTATTTCGACTTTCCGCCCATCACCAGATTTGGTAACCGAGTTAATAACCGTTTTAATTACACACAATTTCATATTTCTATATCAGAAATTGATATTAGTTTATTTAATTATTTTTGTAAGTCTTATAGGAAAGAAATTCTTTAAAAACTAATTTGCAATTCCAGGATTTGCAGTCGCATCAAAGATTTCGCTATTTCTTGAATTCTATTACAAATAAATTTAAAGCTTTTTTAAGTATTATTATTTTTATTTAAAAATTTAATGACCAAAAATTAGACCGAATGGATTTTTATGTCATTTAATGAAATTATTAGATTTATTTATCTAAAAATCATTAGTGTATTTAAACAGAAAATCTAGATTAATTACAACACAAAATATTTTACTCTTGAAAAAAGTTATATTCATTGTTTATATCATTTATATTTTTATGTTAAAATAATTAGAACATGTTTCGTAATTATAACTAATAAAATAATTGGTAATTAATATTTTGGTATTAAATATGTTTGAAATAATGGAAGTGTTATTTTTTTCTAATTTATACAGTGATTTTTTTATTTGTTATTAATTTTGTATATACTTCTAACATTTTAATATAAAAATACCTTTACAAAAATATACATTTGCGGATAAAAATATATATGAAAGATTGTGTTATCTAACAGTTGTTTTTTTTTTGTTTCAATGATATTATTATAGAATAGTGTTTGTACATATTGAAAATTGCTTAAGACTTAAATTTTGGACAAGTCCATTTTCGAATATTTCCCTTAACAATCAAATGTCCCCTGATTATTATGATTGATTAGAATGGGATTGAATTATAGTTTTCTTTGGGTTTTTTAACTCTTACAATAAATATAAAAAAAATATTATTGATTAATTAACTTTAAAGAAACTTTAATTTTCTAGTTAGTATTATTTATTAATTAAGTTACTAATACTTAAATTCTAACACTTTAAAATTAGGAAGTTTGCAATTTGTAAGATGTTTTTTAATGTTTTGCATATTTGACTGTGTATGGTAATGTAAACCAAAGATGTTGGTTATATTGGGAGATCTTTAATAAAAATAAATTTGGAACTAAACGCGCCAACCCGGACGGCCTGGGAGGCATTAATTAGTGGCCGAGGAGCGTAAAATTCGATCGGGCGCCTCCACTCAGGAGATTGATTAGTGCGTTCCAGATTGATGGGCCTTTAAAATCGTAATAAATCTTCGGCAACCGGAGAGAATACGATTTTTGAGTGCTCAATCTGCCGTAGAAACCACGGAGACACCACCTATCCATGTCGAAGTTGAAGTTAGAGTCGAAGTCGGAGAGGTAATTGCGTTAAAGCAACGAAAGGAACGGCGCGGTAATTAATGGTAATGGAAGTTAATAGAAGTGGTCTTATGCCGATGGAAGCAGAAGAACGGGCATTGTTGTTGTTGCGTACGTGCCAAGAGCAAAACGCTAATTAATATTTAATGGTTAATTACGGGCTGCGTAAAGAGAACGAGCAGGAAAACGAGATGGTCTTGGCAGAAGAGAAGCACTGGAGCAGACGGTAGCAAAGAGGCGAAAGAAGAACGCCAGAGCAATTTTCGTTTTTCTACGCTCGATGCTGAGCAATTGAAAACGTACCCGATCAATTGGCATACAGATTGGCAGAGAGGCACAAGAAACCCGGCACTGCAAAACTACCGTGTTTATTCCGAGCCCGGTTCAATTACAGAAGCATTTGCAGAAATAGAATAATAACAAAGAAAAGCCGGATGACGCCCATCGTTTACTTGACAGTTTCATAACTAGGTGAATCAATGCGTATGAAAGGTTGTCAGTGTAGCAACAATGATCGATTGAAATATTACCATTAGTTTCATTTTGTTTACTTTATAAAGAAAATGCTCGTAATAGAAGCCTTCAATCTAATAAATTACTTGAAATTATTGACAAATTATTATTATCTAATAGTCTAAAAATTTAAAAAATTAAGCTTTAAATAATATGATAAATTGCCGCTTTACTTGATGACCAACAAATATAACATACCACAAAATAAATTCAAATAGGCAGAAAGGTCGTTAGCCCTTTGACCTAATTGGGACCCATAAAGGTATTGTAATAATAAAGGAAAAGAAATGCAAAGTAAAAATAAAATTCCATAAGTCATTTTGTACTAATTTATATTTTAAAACATAATTATATTTTTATAATCAAAGGATACGTCCAGAGCGCACAGGGCGGAGTGCCACAGGGTTCAGTGTTAGGTCCCACCTATGGAATCTATACTACGACGGAGTGGATAGTTTTTTGGTGGATCTCTTCTTTTATATTAACATTTGTTGTAAACAAAGCAAAGTAATTGTGGGAATATTTCATCATATATAAAATTGAGGAATGAATTATGCTTTTGATTGTGTCTATGTGCTCTAGCTGACCTTATGTGCAAGTTGTATAACCAAAATTGTGTTGTGAATTGTGAGGTATTGTGGACTTTTCGAGTTTGTTTTGGAAGGAAGGGGGAGGGTTCGAACGGATGCCCGGATTAGTAAAGCATATGCGTTCGCAATTAATCTTTGGAAACTGGACTGTGACGAACGCACAGTCCTCGTCGTTGATCCCTTTTCACGCGAACAATGATCAACTCGGACAGTCGATCGTTGGATGATGAACATTAGTGGATTATCTTAGTGCGGTTCGCATTAATGAAGTGCATTCAGATCGGGGTTGGGGTGCATCTGTTGCCGTTCCGTGAGGATCGTTGCCATTGTCGAAGGGCGAACGGTGGAGGGTGCATGGGTCTACGGAAAAGGACAAGTGGCCCAATTTCCGCACCCCCAGACCGCCGCAGACCTCGACATCAGGCACGAATTGTCGCATTGTTGTTCACGCAAGGTGAATTGTATCACCACGTACACTTGTCGGAGCCCTTTTTCAAGGCCCTTTTTTCATACCCTCCGCACTGCATCCGATAACCTAAATACATATGCCCGATTTAGCATTACAAAGATACAAATCGTTTGAGTCTAAAGCGGATTTACGTAATCCAATATTAATACTCGAAATATTTACAAGACTTATTTTTACAAACTTAAAACATATGTTTCTATTAATGAAAATTTATATTTTAAACAAAATAACACTATTTAAAGAAAATACTATAGTAACACAACATAAGAATATAGTAAAGATTATCCAATTACTTCTTATATAAAACTATGAACAGTTGTTCTATTCTTGTACTATTTTTTTTCATTATTTTTAAACTTTTATTAAGTAGATAAATAATTAACAGATATTAATTAGAATGTTGCTTCTGTGTTCCATAAAACAAATTAATCTAAAAGCAGAAATGTAAATACTTTGAATTTACTTAAAAAAAATAACCTATTCTTAAATTCCATATTTGCTTTATACATATTTGTTAGAAGTTTAGGAAGTTCACAATTGGTTCGAGATTGTTTTTAAAGTTTCGAATATTCAACTGCATTTTGTAATGTGAAGCAAAGTTGTTAATTATTTACCAATACTTAAATTCCATGTTTCCTTAATATATATTTATTAGAAGTTTAAGAAGTTTGCAAGAGATTGCTTTTAATGTTACGAATATTGATCTGCTTTTGACAATGTGAAACAAAGTTGCTGGTTCTTATAGTTGATTTCTATTTCATTATTATTGAACTACTTTCAATTAAGTAGACAAATTAATAGCACAAATTAATTAGTTTATTGCTTCTGTGTCTCATAAAACCATTTCATCTAAAAGCAGAAATAAGTATATAAAAAAGTCCTATCAAATCCATTATGGAGCGATTCGCATTATCCAGAATATCTTCAATTTAATTTATTTGCCTCTCACTATTTATTGCTTTCCGATTAAAAGCAAATGCAGCGCTTGTGTCCCGAAGGAAATAAAAATAAATGAAAATAAAAAAGAAGTTAACGAATTTGCATATCGTTGTTTCTCAATCAAAGGAGAAGACGCGCGTCCACCGCCCCGAAATTTATGCAGCATAATTATCGCATCCTCGATCGCTTAATTAAATTTAAATGTTCCCCCTTGGCGAAGATGGAAACACAATTCACAGCTGAAATTCACGAGCGTTTTTCGTTAATCTAGTCGAAACACCGTGGGAATAATTATAGTTCTAACCAGTCGAAGTTTGTTGTAATTTAATCCAAATTATTAATTTAATATCATTTATACTTAAAAACTACTACTACTACTGTATTAAAGCCATATTATGTGAGTAAAAGTTTAAGAATTCATTTTCACCTGCATTCAATGAAATTAAGATCTTTATTTCAACTGATAATTACACAAAATTTATTGCGTTTTGTATTTAACACAAAGGGCTTATGTGTCTTTCCTTGTAAACTAATAGAATATAAGGACAAAAAGGCTTATGGTCTATTTCCATTATATTCAGTTTATGCATATATACAAGTAGTTATTGTTGTAATAAATATTATGATTATAATTATAATTATTAGAATATAATTTTCTATTTCTAAAACCAAAGAAAGATAGTGTTACATTCTCCATGTATTTCTAATAATTAACATAAATATTAACATTACATTAAAAAAAATATTATGAATACAAATAAATTGATATAAGCTATGCAAATTTATGTATGAAACAACAGTAATAACTCCCTTTTTTCATCTATTAAGAGAAAGAAAAAATCTCATTGAAATAATTGAACGGTCACTTATGATTCAATTTATGTTTCATTATGTAAATTTATTTATATCGCAATTCAAGGAATATATATTTATTTTTATTTCTTGAAAATTATGCCTATTCGGTGATTCATAATTTATTTTTAATTATTATGTTTTGAAATATATTATATTCAGTGTTGAGATTAATTTTTATAATTATTATATTTATAAGTAATAAAAATTTACATTTACTTGTTACTTGTTATTGTCGGTATACGTATATTCAAGTTATTCTCGGAAATGTAATCTTATTATAAGATTTTTTCACAATTTTCATTTCTTTGTGTAAAATATCTCTTTCAATTTTGTTTGTTCAAAGTTATTATGTTTTTCATCAAAGTTGATCATTATTTATTTCATTATAACTAGAGATATTTTTTTTCAAGAATGTAACAACTTATAAGGTATTGTTTTATTATATTTTAGTTAATGAAATTACACTTTTTCATATGTTTGCTAAGATCACAAATTGAATTACTAAGAAGTATTACAGGTAATTCTTCAATAAGACTGTTTCCAACAATACGGTTTTGCTGTAACAGGATATGGAAATTTCGCAATAACCTCATCACGGTTACTGAAACACAGTTTGTTGAAGGTATTTACATACATTTACATTTAATATTTTATTTGAGAAACATCATCCAAATGCTATTGGTGGATGAAGAAATTCACGAATTTGCTTAAAATGGCTTCAGAAATTGATAAACACAATGGGCAATGTGGACGCAAAACTTATAATAATTACCAAATGTTGCTTACTGACCTAATGTGCTGGGCGTAGGATCAATGGAGATCCCCAAGTATTTGATGACTTTCTTTGAAATCTCTTCTATGCCTGATATTGTCAATTTTGTGGGTCTTATTTTTATTCTTCCACTTAGAAGAACTGCTTCCGGTTTTTCCGGTACGAGCATGAGGCTTCTCTCTGACATCCAGTTCTGAATGTTTCTTGTTGCTGTGTCTGCTTTTCCAGTGAGTTCCTCTTCCGTCACAACCATTACTATATCATCTGATTAACCAATGACTGTTATGTCTGAAGGTTGGCTAATTCTTAGCACTCTGTCGTAGGATAGATTCAATAGGTGGGACCTAACACTGAACCCTGTGGCACTCCGCCCTGTGCGCTCCGAACGTATCCTTTGACAGTCCAACATTAATTTCTCTTGATTTAACTTCACTCTCTACCGTCTTTTTCCATACTCGGATTTCAAAACTTCTTTTCGCAGCTTTATTTTTTGATATTTTGATAGGTTACAGTTGCTAAGTCTATTTTGATGAGAAGACCAGTGATGATGATTGTGAAATTACAAATCAATTTTAATGAAAATATGGGAAGGACTAAGTTTAGCAAACTGTTTTGAACTCAGTTTCCTTTGACAGTTCAACATTAACGTCTCTAATGTTTTGAACTCAGATTTATCCACTAAAAAATGTCAAAAATTCATGAGGAAATCGCAAAGCAAAGAATGAAAAATAAACTGAAAAAAAAATTAAAAGCACAAAAGATGAAAAGGTTTCAGATAGTAAAGCTCATCCAAACGACAAGCGTTTACTTATACTAGTATCCATTATTGAATTGTTTAAATTAATATTTTTATAATAAATTTTCGTAACACGTTCCTCTTTATGTAGTGACTCTGGGTCTTATATTACACGGTTACATATAACATGGCAATTTCTAGGAACAAATTCCTAGGTTTCAAAAAAACCGTTACCTGAATTGTTTGTGGTACATTAACTATTTCAGTTATTCGTAATTCAGAACGTTACTTCAAGAAAATTTAATAAATAATTAATGTTATTTAATAAAATTTCAATTATTAGTAATTAACTCAAACAGTCTAATTGTTTTGCATTATATTCTTAATCTTATGGTGCAATTACACTATTTTTGTTAAGTAAAGCGCATGTTAAGTAGATGTATGAAAGTTTTACTAATTAAGTATAGATTGCACCTATACTTTATCTCTTTCTTACAATTTGTGACTATGGAAATCGTAACATAAGTATCTATTAAAACAATCAGTTTTTCTTACGTATTTCTCATAACAAACTTGATTCCAGATGATTATATTATCTCTTCTTTCGTCCTCGAGTTCAGAACCGAAATTGTTCATTGTGTGCTGATCCGATTCGAATCCGAAACGACTGCACCGGACTTAATAACGCTCACGTCTCAATTAATAAGCCGATACGGGATTCTAATTAGGCGCATTAATTAATGCGGACGATTCTACGGCCGTTGAATGCATATTCATGGCCCGATCGTTTTTGGTGCTCGAGCAGCAGAAAAATCCGGACGGCGCCAATTACCATTCCTCGTACCAATAAAATTAGTAATAATTAATAATAATAATCATCAAAAGAATCATAATAATAAGCCTGTAGAAACGCCGAAATTAATTAGGTTTAATTGAACCGCTCCGTGGGATGTTGGTGAAATAAAATTAAAATTTATTAAACAAGACGGAATAGTTAACATGCAAATCGGCAGCACAATCTAATTAATTTGATCGCGCGAAATTTGTGATCCGAAGACGGATTTACACTTTAATACGCAGACATCGAGTTTATTTAATTAATTTTTTGTTTCTTCGGTTTTTTTCTTTTCCTCTCGCAATTAAATGTTCGTGTGCGTGTAAGGAGATTAAATTCTCATGATTTCGATACACT
>JAFMTC010014751.1:0-12761 GCA_018845635.1 Nicrophorus orbicollis | reverse complement strand
ACATATGATTGCTCGATTAAAGGTATCCTTTGCAATACTTTTTAATTATTTTTGTTTTCTATAACAGCCTATTTGAATACAAAAGATCAATAAAATATGTTATTATAATTAGTAGTAATAGTTATAAGATTAGTTGTATGTTGTTATGAAGATATTTTTTTAAATTTATATATGTTACATTAACTTATGATGTCATTTTTACATGACTATTAGAGGCCAGCTTAGGGAAATTGAAGATTTAAACGAGTGGTGTTTCCCAATAGGTAATTACTGAAAGTGCACGTTGTACATGTGAGTGGAGAGTATCAGTTGGACCTTAGTTAGTGCTGGTGGCTCTTAATAAATCGCCTTCACAATTTGCGTGTTGTGTCACAGTTAACAAATGTGGAACGGAGCGCGACTCTCCTTGTGCGCTTTTCCTGCAGCGTTCGTTTAGGATACATCGAAAAATCCAGCGATCGCAGGTGTTTCCGAACTCATTTGTCTCGTAACTAAATCAATCCGTAAGAGGAAAGCAAAAAGTGTTATATAGATATAGTAAATATTTCACACCGATAATAAAATTATCTTAAATATTTTTTTTTTAAAGTCAAGTCTCGAATGAAAATGTAAAAGATTAATAGGGAATTGAGTGCAGAGCTTTGATTTTCAGGTGAAAGTCGCATTTGAATTTCAAAAGCTGTTTAAAATGCTCGTATGACAGTGTGTACTGCCATTGGGAGCGCATAAAATCAACATTCAATCGATCGATTGGATAACGCGCCGCGAATTAACTCGCGAACATTGAATAATCCTCGCCTTGGGTGCTCACTCCAATCGATTAGATAACTACGATGCATAGTAATACATTCTTATGTAATTGCTCTGCAATTTACCACTTTTCCTAGCGTAAAATCAAGTGCAAATGATGAACAACATTAAGGGTATTTTCAATGATGTTACCTTAATTGTTAATCAAACGAATTATATACACATATTTTTTAAATTGGATAATACGAATGGGTTGAATGAGTTGGGAAAGACATTAAATTGAAAGATTACATGAAGTAGCGCTCTTGACGGTAAAGTAATCCAGCTTAGTGTTTCTATGTTGCTAATCTTCGCGCTCGGTTAAGTAACACGTTTTCTAGTTAAGTCAATTTGACGGTCTACGCTGAAGCGATTAGGTAAAAGTCAAAATATCGAAAGCGCTTCACACTTCCCGGGGCTTTAAGCTTAATCGACATTTACACACTCGATTGAGTCTAGGTACCAGTAAAAAAGAAGTCTAACGCTCTTTTTGCTCCACTGTAATACACTCTGTGATGCCAGAATCGAATTCGAAATGAAATCAAGATTTTACACTTTTTGTATGTTCAATCATTGACTTTTTTTTTCTTGAAGCTGCATCTACTCTATGCGTGACATGAGACGTGTCATCATCAATGGCGACTGTCGACAAAAACGTGTTGGAATGAGATCGAAAGATAATAATTAGAAGAAACATATTATTATTTCTTTTTTCGATTCAATCAATTATAAGTAGTAATTTCTTCTAAAAATAATTGTAATTCAAGTTATGTTAAAACTGTTCGAATTGTGAACAAGAATTGTAATATTTCATGACAGCTGTCATATATGGCTGCGCATCTGGCGTTAAGAGTGACTGAATATGATTAACCTAAATTTGAAAGAGTAGTTCTTCTTTTTATACGGACAGGTTGACATTTCGGAATAAAGGAGGTTACAGCATATGAATTCGTCCTGTTTTAATTAATCTTACCAAACAAACAGACACAAAAAGAAATGAGCAAAATAAGTATAATTAAAAGAGAGGAAGAAAAGTCAAAGTAAATATTGGCAAAGGTGAATGAAACTGCGCTTTCTGCCTTATTTGGACAGCCGTCAAATCTGGTGGCGTTTACGATTCCATTGTAGTCGTGACACCTGTCAATTCCTCGTCACGTTCGGCCGAGCGGGTCCCTAGGTCCCCCCCATACACAAACACACACACACACAGACTGACAAAGGCTGCCCTTTTTCAAATCGGTGGAATATCGAAATGGTGGAAAGGCAGAACACGGGCCTCGAATGTGTGTTTATCTGTATGTGCATGCATCCACATTCCGAAATGCAACCGTGGAGTGGATCTCTTTTCTGTGAGCGCCGGTAATTCCTGAACATGTCTGCGTGTTGTGCTTGACTGCGTACAGATCCAGTTGAGAAGAGAACTTGTTGAAAAAAAAGGAGAAGAAGAAGAACGTATAAAGAAACCTTCCTCTTCTCCTGCGCTTCATCTGCTGCTACTCGAAACACAACGGAAATGCGTTTCCATTTATTTATTAAATTGCACAATTGTCAGGCATATTACATTCATTACCTGATTACAATTTACTTTCGACTTTACCTGTTTTTACCTTAATTAATAGATTTGAACACTCATCAACAACTCGTGTTTATGAGTATTTGAAAAATAGTTACAAAGTAAAGCTATTAAATAGTTTTCATATAAATTATGCAGGAATTTTACCATTTACATCGATTTTCATCAGCGTCTTTAATACTTGTAGTCTTATACCTGGTTACGTGTAGCTATGTTCTGAATTTTAATTCTGTTACATACATACATATTTTCTAAATTTAAGAGTTTTCTTATTTTATTAAACATTTATTACGAAACTGATCATGTTAATGTTTTTAACCATTTTTGTAATTCTCTTAAACATATTTCTAATATAAAATTACATTTAGCTAGATGTTCTATTGATTTTATAAGCTTGAAATATTTATTGCAACGGTCGTCATATCAAACTGTTATATATAGTATATTAAAAAAGGACAGTAAGACTTATGGTCCTTATAGCTCCTTGCAGCTCCTTGTATTGAATTTGCATTTTTCTATATAATTTCGTCCTTATTTGTGACTTGACAATTAACTTGTTATGTGTTTTGCTGTGCAAAATTGATGTTCTTTTTGTAATAATTGAGTGGAAATAAAACTTAATACCTGAAGACCAACGGTTGCAACAGGAGCATACTCTTCACCAGTTTTCAATTTGCATTTGGTGTCAGAAGCAGCAGTTGCTCTTAGTACAACATTTCCTCAAGTGCATATTTCAAACCTAATTGTAGTTATATGCACTAAGTTAGTGTAGTTCTAATGATTGATTTGACAAGATCAGTATACTTAGAAGCAAAAAAATAGAAGTATTTTACAAAATGAATAAGAAACTTAACAAGAATACCAATACAAGTGATAAAGTTTTCGTAAGGAACTCGTTCGATGACACCGGAATTTAATCCATTCAAGTCTATTCCATAATTTCACAATAACTCCTATCCCCCAATTTATATATACAATTTCGTACACAGTTTTAAAATAATGGACTTTGTTTGCACAATAAAACTTTCTGCTCTTGTGTTTTACACGATTTCGATTTACTCTGTCTATTGAGGAACCCTTCTTCAGTCTACATTGATGGATAGGTATATTTTTTGTTTTTCAACAATTTTGTTTAATTTATATACCTAAAAAAATAATGGTTATTAATAAACAACGAAATTATGCGTTTTTTGCAAACTTTTCGATTTACACGGTTTTACGTTAAACATGTGGGATATATGTATAGTGTATTTAATTATATTCGTGAAAAATACATGCAAATGAGTACTCAACAAGTAACTTATCAAATCATGAGTAAAAGTATCATATACAAAAGTAATACATAGTGTATATGCACCTTTATAATATATAGCATTCCCGCTATTAACATCTATTCATTAATTATTACTTATATATAACTTTTCCCCTTTGATTAAAATTTCTAGAAAGTAATATTATTTTTTTAATTTATTACTTTTATCCTATGTACAATTTATTTACCTTTTTTAAAATTAATTTTGTATTGGTCCTCTGCAGTAGTTCCAGGAAAACCCTGTATCTGATACTCAGAATGAGTTGATTGAATGTATTTACTTTTTACTATAAATTTTTGTAATTTGATTTTCTCTTCCATATTTTGTATAGCCTGAATAACAGATTGTGGAGATATGTAATTCGTAAAGCGAAAACTAATTCAATTTATCAAATTAAACATTAATTTAAATTTAGATTGAATTCAATTATTATTTGATAAATTAAGTTAGTCTTTGTAAAATTACAGAAAACAATATGATTGTATTGAAATTGCTGGTCAATGTTCCAAAAAGTGTTAAGTTGAACGATGCGACGTTTGCAATTTGGATACGACGTGAATTACGAGCTTTCGTTGTTCGGGCGATGTGTTTTATTGTTATTAATTAGCGATCCGCGGGGTTGCCTTAATTTATTGTTATTATATATTTATGAAATTGAGATATTGGATTTTATGATAATGAAGTTTCGGGCTGCCGCTGCGTGTCCGGCCGGGGCCCACGTCCATATCCCATGACCATGTCCATGCACAGATATTAAACGGTTTTTCTACCTGAAGGGGTTTCGAATCCAGATAACGTACATATTGAGCACACACTCACATACGTACACTCAAAACTACTGCTGTTCTTTTCATTTTTCTTTCTCCATCGAGAAATTGGAGGGCCTTATTACGGCCCTACCCTATCATTAGACCGAACTGAGAGCCTAATAGTCGCTTTATTTGGACTCCGTCTTCTCGTGTAATCTTCCGCCGGGGCGCATACACCCCTCTTTTTCTGTCTCTCATTCTTTTCTCTTTGTTGCTTGCTAACTCTTTCACACACGTATGCTCCACCGATGGAAGGAAAGAATCGCTCCCATCGCAGATGTTCCTTCCGCAGTTGAGAATTGGCTCGGATGTAAATGGCCTAGGCGTGTGACAATCGTTACTAGGTATCAGAACCAGCGAGCGCCGTAATTAGAGGGCAATGTTTATGAACTTAGGTACTGCGTACAAGAGAGGTTTTTGTTGCTACACTTCCTCGTACGGCAAAGACCGGTGGCGCACGGAGATGAAAGTAGTTCTGACCAAAAGCAGTACGAACCCAACCAACCAAGCACACATGAGCAAAATGCGAAAAGAAAAGCTCAAACTTGAAGAGTTCAACAAAGACAATATACACAATATAAATAACTAATTCAACTACATGCTACAGTTAAATGTTCACAATCTTTTAAATATCCTGTATTCACGATAATACAGAACACTTTTAAAAGCTCTTCAAAGTTCGGTCAACTAAAATCTCTGAAATAAATCGCTAAAAATTCTATAAAAACATTAAGGCACTGCGCACAAATATATATTTCAATTTATAATAATTTACTGCATTGTATTAGTAAATGCAATATAATATTAATTTATAAAAATTAAATTCTCATCAAAGCAATTTTAATCTCTCGTAATTGAAATACAAATAATAGCAAATACAAAAACATAATATTAATAAAAAAATAATACAGAAGGAAATATTATTGTAGAGTTGTTCATTGAATTGATACTTCTCAACTATTAAAAATGTAATTGGTAAGTTGCTTAAATATGTTTATATAAACTTTATAAAGAAATAAAGAATATTTCTATAACTAGTTATATAAATTACTTTATTTATATAACTAGTTTAATATTTTGTTGTTGCTTGTATTATTGAAGATCTTAAATAAGTTAGTTAATTATTATTGATTGATTCAGCTTCATTTGAAGTAATTGAGTTCTCTTCAATTTAAACATTTTATTTCCAGTTCTTGAAATATTATTCAGTTTAACTGGTTGTAGTTTATGCAATTCTAGTAATCTTTAGTAAATTTCCTTATTGTTATTTTTTGCTTCAACTTTTGCTCTTTTTTTGGTTACCTTAATTCATATTTCCTTTCGATAGGAATCATTTTTAGAGCTATAATGTGATTGTTTAAATTTGTCTTAGTAAATAAATTAACAATCATTGATGAACATACGTATAGAAGTATACATTTTTTGTAAATTATGCACCGATTTGATGCAATTAAATATTTGAAACAAAATCTTAATTTGTAGAATTGTTTGCAGTTTCTTAATACAGTGACCAAATTAATGTTAAAAAATGTAATTAATGTTGTTATATGTTTAAAATTGAGGAATTTTTAGAAACTAATTTTTGTGTTAATTAGTCCAGTATAAGTTGAAGTTTAATTATGTAAGTAGAAATAAACTTTCTCCAAAAATCATGTAGGATATATAAAACAATGTTTTACGATGTATTTAACTGATATTACCAATCGGAAGTGGTTTGAATATTTGAATCGTTTAACTGTTTCGGAATGTGAATTGAAAAACCAAATTTAAGAATGGAATTGTTAAGTACCATTTTTATCGGTCGAACTGCTGGAATTATAAGGCAAGAGATTTTGAATGCGATGGATCTAATGAAAAGCTTCCACCTTAATCCAATTAAATCTCACGCTAATTTATGGGTAGCTATTGATCTCTGGATCGGATTCGAATGCCCATCCGCCTCGACCACATCTCGTCTTCTCCTTTTCCCGTGCCTTCGTTTTTATCTTTTAATCCTTTGGGTCCAAAATCATCGGCCATTTATTATTTTTAATGATGCTGCAGACGAAACCCCAAAGGTTTCCATAATTAACGTTGCGTTGATGAACTCGCGCCGAGTGAGAAATTATCGTTTGTAATTCACTCTCCACGTATCCCCTTTTTATTCTTCTTTCCTGTCCTGTCCTGATCCTTCATCTCGCTCACCCTTTTCACCTCTCTCTGGTCTTTGCTTCTCTCAAACTCTTAATATATCAATTAATAACCCCAAACAAACAACAAATTAATTTACATAAGTATCCTATATTCAAATGCACCTTCGTACCTTTTTCTCTCCACCCCTAATCTTCACAACATTTTAAGTTATCCCACTTATTAACTTATCTATAATCAATAATCAGATTGAAAATAATTACAAATACAAATAATTCAAACTTAATAATTTTCACATGAAATGAAATTAAAATTTTGCTTCTAAGCAAAATAATTAAAGATAAAGCGATTTTTTCATTTGATTATGTAAGACTAATGTAATTCAGTAATGCTTGAAAAGAAAATCTCATCTTCCAAATGAATTCATTAAATTGTATTCAAATTTCGGTTTCGTTTTCGGTTTTGTGCCCTCATTCGTCTCTTTCCCATAAACAAAAAGTTTCATTTCATTTTCCGTTCGAAACGGCATTTGCATTTCTTGAAAGAGGACCAACGAACGCAACGATTTCGAGTCTAGTTAGCTCACAATTCCCAGATCCCAATCACGAGTGCATTCAAAGAAAATAAACAAGGAACTGATCTCGAGATTCTTAACGTTTCATAATTAATGATTACGTTACGAATATAATGAAATGATTATTTTTTGTTTGTTGTGTGCCAATGTCTAGGTACATTTGTTGCTTAAAATGCGTCTAATTGGAATTCTAAAGTATTTCTGGTGTATTTTCATAGAATTTAAATTCTCTACGCACGCGTTTCTTTACATTTTGTTTTCCTTTTTCTCATTGCTCTATTCTCATTGGGATTTCGTGTAATTTAATTACGAAATCGCTGGGAATGTGAAGAGAGAAACGGAAAGGGAGACAGAGAGAGAGAATCAGTGTTGTGGTCTAAAATGTGTATGTGCGTTCTGAATAAGTAATTGCTCCCACGAAAATAAATTGATCAAGGTAAACATGTAAATTCTCGGCCATTTTTTCTTCTTCTTCTTGTTATTTTCGTTCGTCGGTTGCTTGTTTTTCTCCATTCTTCTGTTCCTCGTCGTTTGCTTCTAATTTTTGCGTCACGTAGTAGCCATTACCTGGTCAGGCTGAAACGTGAACTGCAATAATGATCTCGCTGTGATTTACAAATATTTATTAATAACATTAAAATGAGGAGAGAAATGAAGGGAGGCAAATGCTGTTCTCTGCTCGACTGAAGGAATTCCGTTGCGGAGAGAGCGAGCGACGAAGATGCGATAGAGATCAGTTTAATTCCTAAACCACACCGTCGTGTTTTATCTCGCGGTATTTAATGAGAGACGAGGAAGAACAAGAAACGAGACTAAGGCCGTGGATCGCTGTTCTTCTCTTCTTGTGAGTGAGTGACGGACACAAAACTGTCTCTCCGATACGTCCCTCTGGACAGGGACAGGACGGGAAGGCAATGGGCCTCCTCTCTCTCTTCATTCGAAACTTGTCTAATTAGTAATCAGGAAACCAGAACGCATTCTTATAAACTCCAGCGCACATTATAATAATAATACACGTAATAATAATAATTTATCTAAGTTAAACGCAATCGTATATCTCACATCCATCTACAAAGGCAACGAGAACAAAACGAAAGCGTTCATGGTTGTCTTTGATCAATTTGGATCTTGTTCAACATATGCTTATTACTAATTATTGCTATTTTTACATCACACACATGTTTATTTGCACATATCACATGCATAATTACATGATTTAATACATAAATATTATAAATCTTAGTATTTTTATTGATTACATCTTTCATAAAGCTTCAACGATCTTCATTAGTAACGTCAATCGATTTGAATCCATTTGCTGCTTGTAATGTGAATTCATTATAATAAATTCCTTCTCTTTAACGACTTTAATATTTTATTAATATAAATCATTTCGTGTCATCTTCATTATTTGCAACTTGATTCATTTCCCATTCGTGATTTTATGCTTAGTTTACTAATTGTAATTAATTTTATTTTCATTTAACTAACTTACTTAATAATGATCTTCATTAGTCACTATGAAACCAAAGTCTTCCCTCCCAAACTTCATCCTATTATTACGATTTCTATAATGTGTATATATTAAATTAGTAATATTATCTGCATTTATTAAGAATGTCCTGACTAATATGCTTAAATTACATTTATTGTGTGAAATAGAAGAGTCCAGTATATTACAATATCAATACAATGTGGATTTAGTTTCAAAAAAAGTAAACTAATAAGAAGATACCATTAAACCCTTAATAAAGCTTCAGTAAAGTTCATTGATTTTAATCCCTTTGCAATCTGTAATATGAAGTCATTATAATAAATTTATTCTCTCTAACGACTTTCATATTTTATTAATATAAATCATTTCGTGTCATCTTCATTATTTGCATCTCCATATAAATCTTCATTTCCCATTCATCTTTTTATCCTTAATGTAATTAATTTGTTTTCAATGTAACCAATATCATATTTATAACTAACTTTATTAATTACTATGATTTCAACATAATATTTTGATTTGTATATGCTTTTCATTCAAATGTATTAAATTACTAATTATATCTGAATTTAATAAGAATTTCCTTTCTAATTGACCATCAGGCGTATATTAAGTTTATATTAAGTAATAGATATGTTATTTCTATAAGATTAACTATTCAATGTGGATACAATTCCTTAAACTATTAAAATGAGACCCAAAACAATACCCCGTGGAACACAAACAGCTCTGCGTCTCCCTGCTTATAAGTATTATACATGATTTACGAATATGCTTTAGCTTAAATGGATCAAAATAATTGTAAGAACGGATCACGAAATAAATCCGGATGAGCGTGAATCTGTCGAAGGCATAAATAAGAATTCGGGCGAGATAATTTTTCGACGACGCAACAAGTCGACGAGCTTAATTTGCATCCCGAAATCGATACACGCTGAGGTCGCGGCGTTCCTGATTTATTTATTTTTGTTCTTGTTCTCTCTTCTCCTTCGTTTTTTCATTTTGCTTCGTTTTGTCGAATCCTCTCTTCAATCCTTTCTCCTTTCTTTTTTTTCATATTTATTATCCGATTCTTCTGCTTCGCGAGGGATGGAGAGTTCTTGTTGTCGGTTATATTTCAGTGGAAACTCATTTGTATTGAAATGGGCCCCCTGGTACGAGGGGGGCACCACATCCTCTCTCCAACTACTACTACACCCAATTTCGTGACTAACGATCTCACGCCACGACACTGGAATAAAACTCTCCGAAACATATTTACAACATATTCCGGCATCGCGTTTCTGTTTTCTTTTTAATTATTTAAAATTAAAAAGCAAATATATAACTTCTACAAACTTTTAATCCATTCCCATTAATAATCCACCTCATTTTCGGCATACATTCACAATTAAGAATATTGAATTGATAGTTGAACATTCATACGAGAAAGGATAGAGAAACTATTATACAAAAACTAATTATATAATAACTTGTTTTGCAATGAATTGTAAAATAACTGCTGTTTTGATATAATATATACCTTACAGGAACTTTATCTTTTGTGTAAGTGTCATTTTGTATAATACTTCATTCTTTTTCTTCTAAGTACACCGATATTCCTAAATCAACCGATAGAACTACACTAACTTAACGTGTATATAACTACCCTTAAGTTTGAAATATGCTCTTGCTCAAAAAACTTGAGGAAATGTTGTACTGACAGCAACTGCTGCTTCTGACACTAAATTCAAACTGAAAACTGGTGAAAAGTCTGCTCCTGTAGCAACCGTTGGTCTTAAAATATATATTATATAAATATATATTATAGTCTAACACATCTACGTAGAATATTGTCACAATATGTTGGGTTGGTTGTCACATGGAATAACCAATGCCAATGTAAATACATGTATTCATCTGTCACTTACATCATCAATTTAAAACTACTAACAAATCTGCAAGAATTTTTACATATCTATTTAATGTTTAATAATTATAATTATGATTCT
This sequence comes from Nicrophorus orbicollis, assembly GCA_018845635.1. Lineage (NCBI taxonomy): Eukaryota > Metazoa > Arthropoda > Insecta > Coleoptera > Silphidae > Nicrophorus > Nicrophorus orbicollis. The sequence goes on along the minus strand of JAFMTC010014751.1, from coordinate 2,087 downwards.
ATGATTCATTTTAACTCTTCTTACTGCATAACATTGGAGGAATATATCCACAACTAATAACCTAGCACCTAACATGAAATGTGACAACCAACCCCATTTGAAATATGTAGCGTGTTCTTGTCCAAGATTTTTGGAACACAACAGTTTCCTAAATTAGATAAATAGTTAAATAATTGTTAAGTGCAAAAAAATCATTAAATTTTGAATATTTAATTTAAATAAATTCTAAGGATGAGGATGAGGTTTTTTTTATACCATTTTGCTTTAAATATTAAGACAAATCCCCAAATCACTATTATTTTTCACCAATAGTTTTGTTTCTCTGTACTTTCCTTTTCATGATGCTGAAGTAATAAGCTTCTGAGGTAGTAGTGCTACTATATGAGAACAAGCAAATTGTTATTTTCCTTCGATTCGTTGACTGTCGCTGTATCCGTAGATGCGTTCACGCAATGAACAGGAGGAGTTGGTGACATATAGAGTGCGGCAGTAAAAATGTTTCTACCATTTAAGGGCACTGCGTAATAGAAAAATGTCCATCGCGCTCCTTCCTATGGCCATAAAACGAATGTTCCTCCGCGCCGGACTATACTAGGACTTCGGAAGCCCATTTCAATAAAAATATTTTACCTTTCTTGCCCTTTCTTTCATCTTCAGTCCGCTTTCCATCCATCCATCCGACCATCTCCTCTCATCTCATCATAAATATTATCACCGCTCTTTTTCACGTTTCTTGCACATTCAATGCGACACGCAAAACAAATTGGAAACGTGCAAATTAAATATTTAAGAATTCAAGGATACCTTCTTGTATGTAACACATTACATACATTTGTATGTCCACAAAGAGGAAGACGACAAAAAAAATATGTGCGGAGAGAACAACACGCTCGTCTATTAAAAGCGTTTATTGTCCAATTACTTGCTTTTTGTCCGCAAAAAAGAGCGTTTAAAATATTGTATTAAACGTTTCACGACAGGATTAAGAAATTATATATAGTTTAGTTTCGCATCAAAAAATGAGAATTTCTTTTTGGTTGTAATCTTAAAACGTAATTTTAACCTACTTTCAGATAATTAAGCAACTATATTGTATTTTCTGAATTACATGTTTATTTCATACCATTATTAAACTTTCCCTATATATGAATACATGTAAATAGTTCTTTTGCAACGAAATTTACATTCGGACATTCAGCAAATCACATATAGTTGCAGACTCTTGCCCATTGACAACTAAGCACTTGAAGACTGTTTTATTAGGAATCAATGGATTCAGTCCAGAAGTACTCAAAGAGACTACAGAATCCTATGTTCTATCTGGAACTTCAACCGAGTTCCTTTAACATATGGACCGACGACTCTAACCATAAGACTATGAGTTGTCTCTAAATAGTTGAAGTTGAAATTATTATTTATATAAAATCTAAAGTAAATTTTGATATATAATATATTTAAATCAAAATAGTAGACAATAATTAATATTTGAAAGTACTATATTAATTAAATTAGTATATCCATAGTTATTTTAGTTCAATTAGATGAGTTTAGCTAATTTGGTATAAATATTGATTTAGCTTTAATATTAGATTAATTTCGATTAGGGTAGTTTTGATTATCAGTTTCAGTTGAAAATATGTTAAATCATTGTCATGTGAATTTGTAGCATTAATGAATGATCGTATAGATCGAATATTAACATTCTCTACAACGTTCCTATTTGAGAAAATTCTTACTCTTCAATAATGTATGTCACACGAAGTATGCAGCATTTCGTACACGGAGTTCTGTTTCCTTTAAAGGAAACATTTAAATCTCGGATTTCATAGTTCCACTCAGAACAATGGGGGAGCAGATTTCGCAACTTCCATTCTCTCGCTCGAATCGATTCCAACGTTCAAAAAAAAATCACATCGTTCCACCGAAGATAGGAAGGCCAAAGGTGTCGGTGATTTACAATTTAATTTTTCCCTCCGATAATAACAATTTAAAAAACAGGAACGCATCCCGAGATGATTGCTCGATTTAAGGGCGGATTTTCATCGGCATCTATACCTGCATATTAGTCTGTGTTTTTTCGGACTTGG
>JAFMTC010014750.1:117080-128040 GCA_018845635.1 Nicrophorus orbicollis | reverse complement strand
GCTATAACTCCCTGTTTGAACGAACGACCCTTCCGTTTCTTTAATTTTAACTTCGGGCTTCTCTAATTGGTTATTAGCAATTGGCACGACGTTAGATGCTGGAATGTCTTCGGAATCGTTTGCCCCATTTACTTTCACTTTAACGAACGGTTCTTGCCTTTCCACACATTTGGCAGCTTCCAACAAATCTTCGACGCTCTCGATGTTTTTATTTGAAGCCCATAGAGGATTTTCAGGGCGAAACTGCTCACGCACAATTGTCAGCAAATCAGTTCTTTTATAAGCTGGAGGAAGTCGTTTGTACAACTGAACTTTTCGTTTCACGAAATTAGTGTTACTTTCATCAATAATTTGCGTACCGTAAAACAGTTCACGTACTATTCTAAGTTCGAACAGAGGTCCACTATATTGTTTTCTTAAACCTTCATAAACACTTTCAACAGTTTTGCTAAACTTTTTCATGCTCTTGTACGATTTTAATGCATCTCCAGTTAACATACATATTAACATCGAGAGTTTATCACCACTTTTAATTTTGCTATGATAAAAAAAGTCATTCGCATTTTCTATAAACACTTCAATGTATTCGTAAATAGATCCAGAGAATGTTGGATGTGATTGGGTAACAATGTGAGGATCTGCATCCATGTTAACTTCACCACTTCAACTAATTTATATGATCTTTGTAACACATTACACTTTTAACTAATGTTCACAAACGTTCTGCTCAACAACTGGACTTCAACTGAAAAACGAAACGACAGCGCATTGTAATCTTCGAAGATGACACATGTTGCCAGAAGGATAACATTAATCAAAAATTAGTCACAGATAGTTCCAATCAATTGCAATTGCAAGGAGCGATGTGACTCAAATTAGGATTAATATACTATTTTCTAATCGAGCAATGGTACGAATATGATCAATCTGAAGTAATCATTTCTCAATATTCGATAAGTTGATTGAAAATGAACAAAATGTTTTTGAAATAATTTATTGGCATTTGGATTTCCTTTATTGAATATCAAATCCTTTTGTGAGACTTCCAAGTTAAATTCGTACAATTTCTCGAGTGATGATATTGTGAAATTTTGGAGCAGAAGCTGGGATATCGAACAGGTTTTATTTGTAATAATTTCAAAGGAGACAACAGTTGTAATAAAGAGATCTATATTTTCATAAAATTCATATATAAATAAAGATATTCAATAAATGCTCAGTAGTAAAATTTGAAAAGTTGGGGATTTGTAAAACTCCATTTATTTCTTGGACATTTTTTTGCAAAATTTTTCGAAGTCAACCTCGTCGTATGAACGGGAGGGGGGATGAGTATCTACTTGCGATTGAGACTGTGTAGCTGTGGCAGCTCCCGATGATTTTCTGCGATTTCTCCGTCTGGACTTCCGCTTTGGCGTTTCCTGATCCCCTCCATCGGAACTCTTACACAAACTGGGATGAATAAGTTGGTTCAATGGACAGTTTTGATTAATTTCTATCCTGCATGACTTATTTTCATTGGTAACTTTTTTGTTGTTATCTATATAAATCGCAGCTTGCAGCAGGGTCTCAAGATCCGTTATGTGTTTGTTAAATGACCACAATGGGTTTGCCGGTCGAAATTGTCCCCTGAGCAATGTCACAAAGTCATGCTTTGTAATTGAAAATCTTTTTATTATACACATCTTCCGTTGAACTAAGCAAGAGTTGCTCTCGTTGTCTCGTTGGCAATCTTCGAACAATTCTCTTTTACCTAATACTGTGTACCAGGGCCCTCCATAGTTGTTCCTGAGGTGGGAATACAGGGTGTCCACATTTTTAGGCCTTTTCGCTTTACAAATTTGTCTTGCGGGGTCAAGGATCATTGTCCACAGATGAGAAAGGCGATAGCGGTAGGTAATATGCTCGAGTTCAAAGTATGCATTTGCGTTTTCGATGAACGCCTCAACGTCTTCTGTGAATAATCCTTGGAAGGTCGGACGTTGAGGTTTTGGAAGGCGCTGGAACCGTGGTTTGGAATATCCTCCAGAAGCCATTACTGTTACTACAACATTAAAAAAAGGAGAATTTTACTAAATATCTTTGATACATGAAAAAGCCATGTGAATATAATACACTCCAGTATTATTTACAAATGAAACAATATCTTCAATACAACCAAAACAACTAACCTTTCTACAATTGCTGTTTTATCTGCCTTTACTGGTGACAATGTCTACACTATCCAAAATTATAGAGCTCCTCAACAATTTCAACCCAACAAGCTTCACGGAAAACGACCAACGCCTATAAGAACTTTGTGCGCACGAATAATGGATGACACATCACTGTCATTTAATTATTATTATTATCATTTTATTAAATAATTTCCTATTAAATTTTAAAATTTTGTGAATATTTTTAATTGTCGCCACTGCTTGGAAACGTTTATTTTTCTGTGATTATTAATAGAAATACATTTATTTAAACATTTGTTGATAAAATTGTTTATTTTCAAAATTTTGCACGCTTATTTTGTGCGTACGCCTATGATTTGCAATAAAAAAATATTCAGTGGCGTAGCAATAGAATATAGCAGAATTTGTTTATGTTTTAAATTTTGGCCTTCAAGTAATTCTATATTTTTACGAAAGAAGATGTAGTATTGAAAACTTTACTAAGGTGGTGAAATTATGAAAGAAATGCTTCATTCCAGGAAGGGAGGTTTTAATAATAATTTTCGAAAAATCTTCAATTTTTGAGGATTTACATTAAGATAATTATGAGAAAAAACAAAGTATAATAATATTTCAACTATTAAGTAAACTATCTGGTAATGAATCTAATCTAGGTGTACATTTTCAATTCTGTATAATTGTGTTGGAGTGCCACATCCATCTCATTAAGATATTTCAATTCGTCTGCATTTTTTTATAGAAATTTTCGAACGTCCCTTCGTCGTATACTTGGGAGGAGGGTTGAGTTTCTGCTTGCGACTCAGACTGTCCACGTGACTCCAGATCCTCTCCATCTGATCGCTGAGTCAATTCTGGGTGTATCAAATGATTAAGAGGGCAAGATTTCACCAGCACTAAATTACAACACATGTTTTCATTTTTGATTGTTTTGTTCTGGTCAATGTAATTGGCAGCTAATAGAAGTGTTTCCAGATTTATCACATGCTCGTTTAGAGACCACACTGGGTTTGCTGGTCGAAATTGTCCCCGGACTAATGACAACACGTCTAGCTTAACGATCGCAAGTTTTTTTATCAAAAACATTTTTCTTTCGACAAATAAAGTGTTGCTTTCGCTTGGTCGTTGACGGTCTTGGAATAATTCCCTTGTCCCTAGGATAGTGTACCACGGTCCACCATACTTCTTCCTGAGATGTTCGTATAATGTGTCCACATTTTTACATCCGTGGGCAACTATTTTACAATATACCCGAGCGTCTTCTTGCAGCATCCTCCACAGATGGGATAGGCGCTTACAATATATTATCTTCTCCAACGCAAAATAGGCATTAGAATTATTAATAAATGCCTCGACATCTTCAGTGTAACATCCTCGGAAGGTCGGACGGCGGGGTTTCGGAAGGGGGTCGAATCGTGGTGGTGAATCTGCTTCAGATGCCATACCTAGAATATGAAACAAACATTTTACTACATATCTTTGATACAACTCAGACAACTAACCTTCGTCCAATTGCTGCATTATCTGTGTATTTGCGAGTTCCCCAACAAATTTAGCCCAACTTCAAACTTTGTAGAACACGAGTGACGACGAAGGTTGATAAGATTGTGGTCCAAACGGATAACTGCTGTCAAATACAGCAACGTCATGTTATATAACCTATAAAAATTTAAAATGAATAATATGCATATTTGAAATTATCACCAATCCTAGGAAATGTTTATTTTTCTGTGATTATTAATATATATATAAAATCATTTAAACATTCATTTATAAAATTATTTATTCTCAAAATGTTACTCGTTTATTTTATGCGTGCGCCTATGATTTACAATAGATAAATACTCAGTGGCGTAACAATATACTACAATTTGCTTATTTTGAAAATATGACCTTCAACTAAATCTTAGAGTTCCCACGTTACTGTGACAATAAAATTAACCGAATTTAGGCGGCTTGAACTAAATCTTCGATTTGCAGCAAGGAGGATGTAGTATTAAAAGCTTTACTAAGGTGGTGAAATAATGAAGGAAATTAGCATTGCAGGAAGGGAGGTAATGATAATAAAAAAAAACAAATTCCATTTTTAAGAATTTTATAATAATCAAAAGAAGAAATAGCAATAATTTGTATAATAATTTGAGTAATATAATTAAGTAAACCATTTTCCAATTAATCTATTCTACCTAGTTGTAAATATTCAAATAGTTTTATTTAATTTATAATCTGTTTTACGGAGTATACTTTGTGGAAACAATAGACATATAAAACTCCAACCAAGCTGGGCAATCCTCCTTGAAGTGACGCTCGTTACAAACGTGGCACTTAGGAATTGGAATCGTCTTGGTAAACTTCCGAGACAGCGACAAATTCTTCATAGATTCTCCGCAGGCAGCGATCGGATCTTCAATCACTTCTGGAATACTCTCCAAGCGTTGCTTTCTGACGGCTGATCTAGTTCTTGGCGGCTGCGGAGCTTTCGGTTTAGCACCTTTTACCTCTCTAACGTTTTTAATGAACGGAATCGGTCTACGGATTACGGTTCTCATGTTCAATGGGCAATTTTTGTCGTTCAGCATGAAACATCTGCATTTCTTCCTGGGCATAGGAGGCGGTTTTTGCGTCTCCATACAGTACGCAGCGACCATCAAATCTTTGACGCTCTTAATGCGTGGATTCAATGACCATAAAGGATTTGCAGGACGAAACTGGCCGCGTAGAAGTTCTAGGACATCTGTCCTGTGATGAGCTGGAGGAAGTCGCTTGAACAGTTCCATTTTTCGATTGATGAAATCGCTACATTTCTCATCCAATCTTTGAGGGTTTTGGAAGAATTCACGTACAATTTGCAGCTCATACAGATGTCCCGTATAACGTTTTTTCAAGAAGATGATCAAATCATCGACATTGAAACAAAACTTAGACATTTTCTGATAGTAGGACATTGCATTTCCTGATAGCATGCTGATTAATACTGGTAGTTGGTTCATATACTTCACATCTTCTTCTTCGAAATAGCTCATTGCTTGTTCCAAAAATTCGGATACGTCTTCCGTTACCAATCCGCTGAATCTGGGAAAACCACACTTGGGCACATATTCAGCCATACCTAACGACAATTATTTTTATTAAAACACTAATCATAATTCTAACAGCAGAAACTTACCGAATTATTTTGAATAATTACTTATATGAGCGATTTATTCACCAACAAAACTTCGATGTTATTAGCAGCAACCGAGCAACGTTCTGTTCAACTACTGGATTCCAACTAAGCAACGATTGATTATGCATTTGCCTATATACTCTTAATGGTGGGAGATATACTAATAACCATATGAGTGTACATAGTAAAAAATAACAATAACTATTAGTCATTTGCTACAATAATTGATACTTAACATTTACCTTACAATCAATGTTATCATGTGAATACTACACTGATTCATGAAGTTCAAGATTTTTTATTACTTTTTCTATTCTCTTTGTTAAAATTTTATAATTGGGTTTTTCAAAATACTTGTGTTTTGTAATTGGATGAAATTCTTAAATAGAAATATGATTCTAATTTAATTTGTTAATTTCTCAAAATATGTCTTTTTTTGTTATTGTATGAAAATCTTAAATAAAAATAATATACTAATCCAAGAATTTCAGATAAATTAGATGTATTGATATTATTTTCTTATTTAGTATTTTATTATCGCAAAAATCAGATACAAAGAATTGGTATAAAATCAACTTTTATATGATTAAGTATATGGGATAGGATTTGTATGTTCTCAAGAGATTTTTTTATGATATTGTTCATAAAAATGTAGTAAAAGTTTGCATAAACTTGGCAATATTTTATGCTTTAATCACGAAAGTACTAGTTTATTAAAGTTTTAAGGTTTTCTTCTTGAAAGTGTAGCAATCTTTACGAAAGTGACGTCCAGAGCAATTACGACACTTCGGAGGTGTTGCTATGTTCCCTCTAGAAAACACAGCGGCGAAAGGTATTTCATTCCCTGCGGTAAGCCAATTCCTATTCCTCTCCCTTCTGATAGCAGCTGCCAACAGTTCTTCTGGAGTGTTGCAGAGCCACAGGTGCCACCAATCCGCATTCAGAGGATGGAACAAATTTAAGATAAAGAACACCGAAGTTTTCGCGCTCGGAGGATTCGGCATCCACTTCAAAAGGACTAACTTCTTGTGAACGAACGAACTTGTTGACTGAGTGCTAGACTGCTGCTCCAGATGAAATTTCCGAACAACTAAATCATCATACCGGGTTTTCAAGTAGCGCTGTTTCAGGTAATCAAAAATTTTCTCAGGATTTTCGCAGCTTCTTATTGTCTTCTGATACCAATCTAAGGCTCTGCCGGACAGCATGCTTTCGATTTCTGCGGCGCAAAGATTTTCAGGAATTTTCATCACAGCGAGGTACATCCGTGCGTCGAAGATGAAACGATCCAGATCTTCTCTGAAGAGACCCCAGAACATGGGTTTCTTTGTGTCAGGCATCACCTTTGGCTCCTTGAACGGACGAGGTTCAAGGGAAACTGTAAACGGTCCTTCGCTATCAGATGCAGAATCGGACATCTTAAGTATTGATTGGTCAAAAATTCCTGTAATTTAAATTAAGTATTAAATAGCAACAAGGTAAAAGGCTGATCAAAATTGATAATAATTATAAATTATGTTGTAACTAAAATTGAAAGTAATTATATTCTGAAGAAAATGTAATTGGCAAAGATTTCAAAAACTTCAATTGATTTACAATATTCAATATTAAAGTACTTACTAATAAACAATATACTTCAGTCGATTTTCTTGAAATTCCGAAGGAAATTTGAAGTTACTTCTTCAACTTGATGTCGTGCTTCCTACTCGGCTTTTAAAAGTGAACTAATTGAAAATACTGAAAAAAAAAAGATTTACCACCACTCTGGACTAATTAATCACAGCATTAGTAATTGACAATAAATGAGCAATTCAAAGGTAAATCAATAGAAGATCGCTCATTCAAAACAAAGTTGCTACAATATTTAGATTAATCATCAATTGTGATTTGTAAAGATAACAAATCCAATCAAAATGTTATTGCAAGTTTTTTTCCCTTCAATAATCTGTAGATTTTCAAAAAATATATTTCTTGGATTAAGCATTCATAAACAATAGGTTTTGACGATCAAATTAAAAAAAATAATAAATTTATGCTTGGCGTTTTTATTATTTTGATAACGCTTAACGTGCTATTGTCTTGAGTAGAAAATCTGTAGCAATAACATGAACAATGGATAATTGATTACTTAAGTATTACATAAATATGTTCCTGCAGTTGCATATGCATCTATTAACATTCCTATGTTCGTATTTTGTTATTAATTGGAAGAAAATAATAGTTCATAATTGAGTTGATAAAGTTTGTTAATGGAACTTGTAAAATACCTCAACATCATTAGTTTCGAATATGTAATAAAATTCATGTATTACTTTAAATTTCAATAGTTTATAGATGAACATTATTCAACTTTATCTTTGATTTAAATTCAAACACTTTATTCAGAGCTGGAATTAATTATCTAACATTATTATTGAAGGAATACTTACTTTTGTATTTTTTTTTCTTATAAATTAAGATTATTTTTAAACCATCAACAATATAAGTTTTTCTGTATATTTTTTTTAAATATGTGATTTATAAGTTGCATAAGAGGTGACGCAACAAGTGTTATGTTGGCCCAACGAAGTTTTGAATAACACCAATTCATTGTGTAAACAAAGCTTACTATTAGAAATTCCAATTGTTATGCATGAAACGTTCTGTGCTTTTCGTGAATCTCCCTACGTTCATAAATATGTGTATGTATATTTAAGATGGATTTGTTTATAATAAGTAATTATTTGTTTGTTCGAGCAGGTTTGAAATGTACTGTATGGTAAATCCAAGAGAAGTGTGTGAAAACAGTTAAGAAAAGGAATCGAGGAGAAGCTGTTTATTGTACGATGGAATAACACTACATATTGGCAGCAAGGTGTGTCAAAAGGAAGTTCTTCGAAGGACCAGTATTAAAGATTTAGGGAGAGCGATATAAGAATATGCACTCATATTTTGTTTGATGATTGTAAGTGCTCCGAGTGTTTTGTATTTATATATTATTTATACATTTTGTTTCAGAAATTATTGAAAAATGAAAAGTAAATCATTTTACAGATATAATTGATACATTTTTTAAATTAAATATTCTAATTTCTGTACAGTAAAACAAAATTCTGTCGCAGAGCAACAAAAAAGTTTTCATCCAGTGAGACGTTGACCAATTCATCGAGGTTCGGAGGCAGTGGAGGTGGTACAGGAATATAGCCATCCCTAGTATTTGAGAAACCCAAATCGATTGGAGTCCCATCCGATAACTTGTGTGGGTAAATGCATTCATTACCATAGGGACAAAGCCCTTTCCCAAATCTAAAAAATTTGCATGGATGCTTCTCTATGTTTTTCAGGTAATCCTCGATCAATGCTGTCTTCTGTTTGCTATCCTCAACCCATTTCTTACTAGGTATAACCATATTGAATGGTGATCGGCAGATTGGGCATGACCTAGAACACATAATAATAAATTAATTTATACAATACCAAATTAATTGTATTGTAAGAAGCTTTTGTATGAGAACATCATATTAGTTGTGATATTGTATAAATTATATTGAAGAAGTATGACAACCTACGTGTGATTTGGATACTGTGGATTTAACCACCACTGATTCACACAACTGTAGCAAAACTTGTGTGCACATTGTGGTAGAATTCCAAAAGCCTTTTTGTTTCTCTGCAACTCAACAACTTGGTAACAAATACCACAAATTGGTTGCTCCATATCTTACTTGTAAATGTTTGTTGATTGTACAATAATAAAATGCTAATATCCCATGCATCTTTTGTTTTTTCTCTTATTGTTTCCATGACCTACTACAATCCCAAAAATAAACCGAAAATCTTCTCTTTAAATATATAAAAATAAAGACTTATTATTATTTCTTATTGTACGCATTTTTTTTTAAATAAGTTGAAAAGTTTTAAATAGGGTTGTAATAGTATAAAGTACAATGCTGGTTACTTTATTCTTCTCTTATTGAATTCATTACAAACTCTCTTAAACTGGTATTAATTGAACTTATAAACAACTTTATCCGCTTTCTTTATTATAAAATAAAGATTTTATTGTTTAGAAAAGTTTTAAATAGTTTGCGTAAATGTAATGACGACTGCTTAAAAGTCAATAAACAAATTGTTTTTGAAAATATAAATAAACAATTATTGTATTTAGATTGTCTTATATTATTGGATTACATCATTTATTTCTTCATGATTTGTCATAAAATAAAGATTTAATTAATACTTAAAAAAAATGTTTTTATTACTTTTTTTATTATAAATTAAAAGTATATTATTGTTTACAATAGTTTGTATATCGGAATTATAGGTAAGCCTTTTCCTCTTCTCCAGATTTTTTTACTTATTCAAAGAAGAATGGTTGGTAACCAGTGCATAAACAAATGACAAACGCTGTGATTTGTCACTGCATTAGTTTGCTACGTATTCCAACTAGTCATTAAACGGTCGTTGCTTGATAAGTTTAAACGAATCAACTCATTTGTCTGAAATAAAGGTGAAATTGTCCCCAAGAGCGGTAAGTGCTACCAAGAATGGTCATGGTTATAACTAATTCTTTGATTAATATTGATAGGTTGATCATTCAAAAGTTCGAAAAAAATCCAAGCCGCTTATCCTGCCAATTGAAACATTTTTTGGATCCGGTATGTGATGATTACACCAACACTTCGAAAATCATCAATTGAATTAAATTTACTTATTGTTTTATGATTATAGATTCTCATTAACAAATAATTCTGAGGAAAATGGTCAAAGTTCGAGAGATGGAGATGGTCAAAGTTAATAAACCTCAAACTGTTAGGAAGTCGAAGAAATCTTCGAAACCCCCTGATAAAGCCCCAAAGAAAGTCGCAGTTAAACGCTGCAAAAAACTAACTGTTGGTGTTAAGGGTAAGAAGAAGCGCAGCGCAGCACCATCAACTAGAAAATCGAGGACTCCGAGAAAACGAAAACAGCTTTACATTCCAGAACGAAGTATAGTATCGGAAGAAGAAGCCAGAGCGGTTATTTCGAATATCACGAAAATTAATGTTAAGGATGAGAAGGTCCAAAATATTCTTCGGCTTTGCTTCAATAAAAAAAGTTTGAGACACTGATATTTTTTTAAATGTTTTTATAATTTATTATATCTTCAAAAACGAACAAAGTTTCATTATTTATTAATTGCCCAGAAACCAAAGAAAAATCCAATTATAAATCAAGAAAATATGTATTATATAAGGTGCTATTCCCATTAGTCATATTAATGACAACTATATGCTTATTTTGAGTACTGAGTAGTGCAAACGTTATTCATCGGAATCCTCCGACTTGGAATTCTCTTCGTCCTGATCTGGAGGCTCATCAGCTTCAGACCCGTTGGCTGCACATTCCTCTTCCTCAGGCTCACCAATTTGAGTTTCAGCTTCGTCGTGCTCAGACAAAGTATCAGAATCTACTGCATTCTCGGGTTCTTCATAGAACACTGTGGCATGCTCCTGCTGGCTCTTATCGACGTCATCGGCAAAGGTTTCATCCACTTCATCAATAATTGGCATGAACTCCATTCCGTATCTTTTAAACCAACTAAGAGACAAGCTTTTACAATATAATTAACAAAAACATATAGTAATACTCACTTATAGTTTAA
>JAFMTC010014750.1:98679-112309 GCA_018845635.1 Nicrophorus orbicollis | reverse complement strand
CAAGGCGGTACTCCACTGAATTAATACATGTAGATGAGGACGCCCAAGAATATGAGCACTGCTATACCCAGGCATATGAAATATATAAAGCACACCTGACGTAACTCCATCAGGCGTCTTTCGGTGGTGGCGGAGCTTGGATCTCGAACCATCAAGATATTGTCGTCGAAATCTTCTTCTGCGTAACCTCTAAAGAAGCCGACGAACCCACGTCTGTAACTACGGAATAACAACAATGTGACATAGGTTTAATATAGAAATAACAATAAACTTACTGCTCGACAATGAAGCTGAGCTGACTGCGTGTTAAACTTGCTGGTTCTGACATCTCTATCAACGTATTTCTCTGTTAGTGACAGTTAATCTGACGCTTAACCTGCTACTGACGCTATTGAATGTCGATCGTCTTTTCTGTTTGGTTGTTTGATTTCAGCGATCGCATTTTGTTTTCTAAGCGTCCCTACGTTTTCAGCGACAGCCTCGGCGATAAATGCTACCACATCCATGGCATACTTGATCTATTATATAATATTACTGATTTTATTTTTCAAATCTATTTTAAATCAATTAATAATCAAATTTTCAGCGTTTTTCTTTTATTGCAATTATAATTTTAAAAAATATTATTATTATTGAAATTCTAAAAACAATATTTGTAGCAACAATAAATTAGGAAAATAATGTTAATACAATACCAAAAAGTTAAAGAAAAATGCATTGCTGCAAATGGCTATCGACCATAGGTTTTTCTGCCAAAAATGTTTATTGCATTTTTTAATTAGTAATCTAAATTTACATTTAGTAATAAAGATTATTACTGCAGTACGCCTTGATTATCTTGAGATTTCCATATTTTTCTACAAAAATTAAGCCGCTTTTCGTGTGTGCTTAATTATTTTACGTCTTCAGCATTATGTCTAAATTATCTTACGTCTTCAGCACAGGTCATAGATTGAGTAATGTAAAGTTACTGTCTTCAGAAAAAAATGGCTTTTCAGCTGCAGCACTGATTCTTATATAAACAATTTGATCAAAATAGTTTGTTTAATAGTCTTTATACTATTTTACTACTACTATAATCTGTAAACAAAACTACATTTTATCCAGGACTCAATTACCTAACTATAGATCACCTCTTCATAAACATTGACGCTGAGTTGTAATTCTATAAGCTAATAAAGTATATGATTTTTTGTTATTATATATTTTTTTTATTGTAGAGGATTTGTTAAATCCTTTCATAATATATTAAATTCTCATTAGAATTACTGAGCACTCTTTTCTTCAGCGCTTTCGTCGTGAACTCTAATTACCATTATATAGTTATTTTAAATTAGTAATTTCAAAAAATCGTAATTAGTTTCTTTCGTTTTATACTGCCACTTGCATTTAGTGACTTTCGATGTGCAGCACTGCTTATATTATAAACAATTGTACACTCCTTCGACACCGGCTTCGTTCGCAAGGAAAATGGTCGACTCAGCGAAGGCCAGACCTAAGAAAAAAGTTACCTTCGACAAGGCACTTGGCAACAAGTAAGTGCATCGTTATTTGTTAATCCATGTTAATTACGTGACAACTCATTAGGGGACTCGAGGAGCCGGAATGTCGCATCTGTTCATATCAGCAAGGTTTGTTGTACAATTTGCAATTACTCCCGATGAATTAATTTTTCCTTTAATTTTAGACGATCTTGGATATGCAGACACGCTGTTTGATTCACTGAAGAACTTAATTAAGGAGAAACGGAATTTTTGCGTATTCTTGTTGGTTTTCTTGTTCATTGGATATCTACTAGCCAAATTGAACACACTATTTGAGTAATCTTGAGATCACTTTACATGGTGAGTTATAAAACAAATATTACGCTAAATACATATTTCTTAAGATTAACAATTACATTTCGTTGAATCAAAAATTTTTCTTCTTTTGCACAAAATCTTGCTATTTTAATTAATTAATGAAACATTGATTTTTTTTACTACTTAAATGTTCATTATTTTAATTAATATCTTCGTAGGATTAACAATAATATAATTAAATGAATGATTAATATTCACAATTTCATTTTACAGGTATCAGTTCTGGAAATTTAAAGTTTGGAAGCAAAATCAAAGCGTAAGTGATCTTTAGGAAATAATGAATATTATCAAATTAATCTTCTTTCGTTTCAGATCAAAATGTTTGCATCAATTGACAACATGTTTACCGAAGACATTGTAGTTCAAATCAGAGGTTACTACGTACTAATTTTAACGATCATGTACTTTTTTTTATATAAATATACCATGTAGATAGAGCGAAAACCATATATTATCTTAATGTTTACATAAGTCAGCGCAACGGTTGTCGATTTAACTGACTTTAATGATATTGTTTCCATTTATTTTTATAAGAACCACTTACCTTGTATTGTACATGTTTGAGAAAAGATTGTATAATCACACCAAGTCATACATTAGTTTTTAATTTTTCAAACATTTAAGATGAATTGTTTAGTTCTGAATTTAATATGATTATGTTAATTAGTGAAGGAGTTTTAATAAATTTTACAACTAAATTTTAATTAGAATATTTAATAAATTATTGATAAGTTAACAAAATATTTCCATCTACAACGACCAAAGGGTCATTGTAAATGATAGGACATTGAAACGTTTTAAGTCCCATCATATATTCTTCTAATGATAATGTTATTATTGCTAGTTAGAACAATTTGAATTTTGGTAGGGCGCTTCTTCTTCCAGCTAAAAAAAATAAGGTTTATTCTTTTTGCTAAGAGCAACTAAATAGACTTACCCCATCGCAACCACTTTGGAGACCTTCTGACGAAGTGCCCTATATGATTTAGGATACATGCTGATATTAGCTGGATAAGAAAGAAAATATTAAAATTAATGTCCGATTACAGAGATATTAAGTTTGAAATGAGAGATATTTGTTATAAGCAATTCCTTTGACAAATCTCAGTTAAAAATAGTCTATTTTGTGATCCGGGGCGAGCAATCCTTAGGGAATACAGTTTCCCAAATCTTCATGTTTTGGATGTAAAAGACAACAAACTTAAAAAGTAATTGTTTCGGTCGAATTCTTTTGTTGAATGTTCTATATTAAAGAAGTAATGTTTTTGAGAGAGAATAGGCTGAGATTATTTCAAATAATGTTCTTAAAAGTACATCTTAACACAAGCCAGAAAGTGCGCAGGCCTTGAATATGTCAACAAAGTTATGCAAAACTAATGCATTGTCCATTACGTTGGTAGACCCTGCCATTCTGTGCGTTGCTGTCATTCCGATTGCCTGTGATTTTTTTAAGGTGAGTACATTTAGTTTTATCGAGCAATCAATACCCTCAAACCATTGCAGTTGGACCCTGACAACGTTTAGATCAGGCCATTTCAAGCAATTTTGGAGCCGTTCGCCTAAGCCGAAATACAAAAATGGAGTATCTCGAGTCACTCGAAAGTGTAAGCACGAATTGAAATAATGGTTCAGTTTTACATTTCTTTTTCTTTTGTAGCAGAACTATGCCAAGAATCGCAAAGCGATCGTAGAGTTCAATATTATTATTATGATACTCATGCACCACATTATGTGCCATTTCGTGGTTGCGTACAGAAGGAACGCAAGGACTAATATTTATCTTGTGTTCTGTGCAGTGGCTTTTATGGAGTATTGTTTACCTTTGACCAATGATTTCATACTGCTATGGAACAGCCTTGTCAAGCTTCCGATAATTCTAGTGATTGTACCCTTGCTCAACGCATATTTCGACAGGATTACAGTTTTATTTCTGTATTATTTTGGGCATATATTATTCATTCTGCACACCGGCGTTTTTATATATCATTTCCAAGTAGAATTCATGAATACTACTGCCGTGAACAACATTCAATAGCACTTTGTCAGCCAATAACGTGACATGCAAAGGATTCATTATTATCTCATTTGAGTCATGTAAACAAACGTAGTTGCAATCATAGTTACTTGTTTTATTTAGTTTTACAAATTTTGTAATGAAATATAAAGATCTTCAATTATAATCCTCATTTGTTTTATTATCCTTAATGGCACCAATGGGAATGATGATATTGTTCAAAGCAATTGGTTTCAATCATGAATTGGAAAATAGTTGTTATAAGCAAATCCCTTGAGAATTGCTTGTAACGGTAAAGAAACTTTGAGAATACTCGACTAAAAGTGGTCTATATTCAATACCACAGCTAACTGATAATCCGAGAGGAATATGGATTATGACATACATTTCCCCAATATTTCAAGTTTCAGATGTAACGAAATGTCGATAAATAAAGTTAAAAAATAATTG
This sequence comes from Nicrophorus orbicollis, assembly GCA_018845635.1. NCBI lineage: Eukaryota > Metazoa > Arthropoda > Insecta > Coleoptera > Silphidae > Nicrophorus > Nicrophorus orbicollis. The sequence continues at coordinate 107,983 of JAFMTC010014750.1, read as the reverse complement.
TTATACCTCTTGCTGTGATCGAATCCTTTTGTAGAATGTCCTATATTACACAAGTAATATTCTTGAGCAGGAATAACTTGAGATAATTTCGAGAAAATTTCTTAAATGTTCGTCTTGACACAGGAAGAAGTCAGAAAGTGCGCATGCTTAAACATGTCGAAAAAGTCCTGCAGTCATTTCGTCCTGCAAACATCCTTCGCAAGTTATGCAAACCGGATGCATCCTGGTTGTACATTAGATTGCATAACCGGCTGGTAGTCCATATCATTTATTGTGTTGCTGTCATTCCGAGTGTCAGTGAATTGATTTAGGTGAGTACAATTATATTTATCGAACAATTATATTTATCGAACAATTATATTTATCGAACAATTAATACCCTCAGACTATTCCAGTTGGATTCTGACAACGTTTTGATCAATCCACTTCACGCAATTTTGGAGCCGTTCGCCTAAGTCCAAATACAAATATGGCGTTTCCCGAGACATTCAGAATTGTAAGCTCGAATAGAAATAATGGTTCAGTTTTGCATTTTGTTTTTCTTTTGTAGAACTATGCCAACTGCGCTAAAGTGGTTGTAGATTACAACATGATCGTGATGATAGCTATACACCAGATCTTATGCAAGTACGTGCAGGCATACAGAAGGAACGCAAGGACAAATATCTACATTATATTTTACGCAGTGGCTTACATCGAACACTGCTTTCCCTTAAGCATGAATTTTATACTCTTATGGAAGAGCGTCATAAAGTTTCCGATAGTTCTAGTGATTATACCCCTGCTTAATGAAAATTTTAACAGAATGACAGTTTTGGTTCTGTTTTACCTGGGACTCGAATTGTTCAACCTAAACAACACCAGTGTTCTAAAAGCTATACAAGGACAAGTAACTTATGTTCCAGTCGTAAAAAACCTCACAGAGCGTTTTATCATCCAACGATATATGTAGGTAATGTAGATTTTGAAAATATAACTTAAATATAAATATGTTGAAATGCTAACTTCGTTTTATTGTGCATTATATATCATCAATTCCAGTCAGAATGAAAATAATTGGTTTCAACCACAAATTGTTAACGTTATTTTGGATTTCCTCTCAAAGCAAACCATTGTTCTCTAAATCCAATTTGCAATTATCTAATTGTTTTACAAAAAAAATTATCCTATATTAATTCAGATCAAATATTTTGCAGTTTCTTCCAAAATCTCATAACTATATTCCAATGAACCAGATTTCAGTCAAAAATCCTAGATAAATTAGAAAACAGCGTTTTAATTTTCGTTTCGGTGGATTCATTATAAAGTTACCAGCACTGATTAATCGATTAATTGGTTGGCAATTAATTGATTAGTCATTCGTACAAGTAAGTTAGTAATGGGCGTAAAGTCAAATTGCTTTTTAGTTATTTTCTCACAATTTTCAGGTGCCTAACAATGCTACCGTACGTGAGGCTGCACGAGGAAGATGAGATTCGTCCGCAGGATTTAGCAAACGTTGAAGGTGAGCTGATATTTCAAGATTATTCCGCTGCAATAAAAAGGCTTCGTTTTTAAGATGGGATCGTTCGAGAGGTCGTGGGGCCTTGGTTCCTAACTCGCATCAAGGACTACATCAGCGACCACAAATACGCAATCTACGCAACGCTCCTGTTCTTCGGGCTATCCTTCCTGTTGGCACTCGGCCAGAAGCTGTTCGCACACAAGTGCACATCGAACTGAACGATTGGACGCAAAAAAAAACAAAAATTATACGAGAGAAGCAAGTCACACTTGCGTTGTTTTTAACGATCTGCAACTTTCAATAGGAAATAAAATTATGTTAGCACATTGAGCCTGATTTATGGATTGCACGCATTTGTTCTTTTTATCGGTTACAACTTTATTGCACGAAGTTTTTGATAAGGCGTAATCCGCGCTATTTATGAACCGGCTGCTGGAGCTCTAAATACACTCCACCTTGAGCCGCGTTCGCATCAACAAGTCGTTACGGAATTACGCAACAGCGCAAAAAAAAGCAACTCCGCTGTTAACATGAGCGTCCAGTTCACGAATTACGCCACCCAAAATGAAGAAAATATCGTTATTATACAATTCGCAGGTAAATATTTACCATGAGACATCTTAGTTTTGTAAATTTAATCAAAAAAACATCCAATTTGCAATTATTATTATTATGTTTCAGAGGAGGAAGGTTCTGGTAATTCGATGCGATTCAAGGGATTCCAGCAATTTCTGCAGTCGCTTTGGACGCTCTTCTACAACAATTACGTGTACGCGATTCCGTGCTTCTATATGATCGTGGTCTTCATCATCTTGGTCACAGCCTTCGCCTTTTTGGTTAGCAATATCGCCAATACAGTTTTCGGAGAGACGGAGGGATTTTGATCAAGCTTTATACTATATGGAATTTATAAATAAACAAAACTAACCGTTGAAATAAGCTTTGTAAAAATGTAATAAAATTTATTGGATTGAACGCTTTTTATTTCACAAATAAACATTGTATTGAGTAAATATATATTAAATTACAAAATGGTATTAATTAGTGCCTTTCAAGTAAATGATTCAATTAAAATATTACGTGTGTTTGTCATCGATTCGTTGGCAAACATTCCGGTCGCAGTTGTTTACATAATCACTTCCTCGCAACGTGATATATTACGTAGACGACTCCGATGAGGGCGAGGAAGCCCAGGATACAGAGGAGGAGGCAATGCCCGTTCTTCAGGCGAGTCTCCTCTTCGGCTTCGCAGATCTGGACGACAGCGTCTCCATGGTTACGCTCCCCGCTGCTGTCGTCGTTCCTGCTGCAAGAGTTACGTCACGTGTATAAATAAATTGTGTGGTAGCAGCAGCAGGGCACTTACGGCATCAAGGTGTGATCAAACATCTGCCGGTTCGTGTACAGAACGTAGGAGCTGCATCTGAAGGAATGGTTGCTTAGTCTGGACATGTTGAACGGTCAATGGTAGAACTGTGACTAAAGCACGAGTGAGCTGTACTGTTTATTTGATAGACACCTAAATATCAACACTAGACTAGTGTTGCGCTAGAAGAGCTCGGTAAAATAATATAAATACAACAACGCTACAATGACAATAGCAAGCAAGATAAACGTTACTCCGATAACAGTTATAGTTCTCTTGTAAGGTTTTTTGGTGGTAGGCAGTGAAAGTTCGTGGTTGTCCCACATGCGGATCGGTGTTTCCGGAACATCGATGTACTGCACCGAATATCTTTGAGTTGGATTCACTTCAGCCACTTCGACTGGTCGGCTGAGCACATTTAGGGGTACCGTTGGTCTCGGGTGGTTTTCAATAGTAATAGGAACTCTAAAATATTATAAATACATTTTTAATCAATTAATTTGAACAAAATAATACACTTACACTTCCGAATTCAAGGCACTAGCCAATAGCTCCTCTGGAATATATTGCACATCCATATTTTTTTTTCACTAACTCACTCACAGGACTAACGAACAATTGAAGTTGTAAGGTAGTTTGGGTGCTCTTTTATAGGCTGACCACGATTAGATTCTCATTGATTAAAGCTGTAATCGTGAGTCAGTTTTTCATTCACACATTCATTCATTAATCGCCTGTAGTACTACTATCTAAGGAGATAGGATGAGCCCACTTTTAGACCCATCCCAGATAGCTGTAGATTACTGTCCGCTCCGCCTCCTTACTGTGCGGATTACACGAAGCGCCATGAATAATACCGTTCACTATGGCTACTATCTCTATAGCATACTCATCACCATTATCTTATCACCAATTTTTATCACAATTTATCGACAATTAGTAATTTTTATTTACAAGATAAATTGCTAGTATGACTGTTACAATCAATCGAAGATTATTTAAATTTTTATTTCCTTATAATTTCTACAATTAACAAGAAATTATTAAAGAAGAAAAAAAACATGTCATTAGGGCGAAAAAACTGCAGCCAATAGCCCTTTGTAATACTTGATTTATTCAAAATTTAATAATAATTTTATTTATAACGTTTTTTTTTTTGCTTCAAATTTTATACTTTTAATGTAGACTATTTTTGTTTGGATTTTTCTTTGAATGTTTATTTTTTTTTTCAATAATTCTCATACTGATATTTTATGTTTTTTTGACAGAATTTGAACGAATAAAGATGTTTAAATCAATTAAAATCAATATAAAATTGCATTAATTCTAATTAATTGGTTTTTTAAAATAATTGTATTTTTCTGTTTTTTGGTTATTAAAAAAATGCAATTTGTGACGTATTTCTATGAAAATATGAATAGGAGACAAATTGAAAGCATCTGGAAATATAACGGTATTGTGCAATTCCAGGAACCGTATTGTAATCCAATGTATTAATCTCGTTATATCGTCTTTTACCCTAGCTATTTTAACGAGAATAGAGTTTGTCGGATCTCCTCGTCGCCGAGATTACAGGGTCGTCGGTCTCGATTCTCAATTGTATAACATCCAAGCACAGGAGCGGATCAGTCGCGTTGCGTAAGATATGGACCAGCCATCCCGATCGACGTTCAATCTCCCGAAGAAGGAGAAGTGGAGCAGAAAGTTGAGGTAAGCACTTTGCATATCAGTTAGTTAACATGTTTCGTCCATTAAATTTGTGAATGAAAAATTTTATTGGTTTTTTTTTTAAGGTTGGAATCAAATTTTGCCAAGTCTGAAACCTACCTAGAAGAGCAAGATGATACAGCTGAGGTCAAGGCAAATATGATATTTATAATTATTGAAGGTGAGTGCTTCTATTTGTGTAGACTTGATTAACAAAGTTACGTTTGTCAGATGACCAGGACACGACCAGAACTCCGGTTCGTCCATCGACGAGCATTTTCCAAGCGATTTTGCGAAGAGCGAAGACCCTGTTTTGCTTCAACTAATATTAGATTTACTTGCAAACATGTACAGTCATTATAAAGAAGATGGAAATAAAATTATTTGAAATGTAAGCTTTGGTTAATATTTACTATTTGGATTGTCATTACAAAGTAGTTGGAAATAAAATTATTTGATATGTAAGCTTTGGTTCATATTTGCTAGTTAGCATTTTACAGATAACTATAGTCAAATTCGGATTACGTCCTGTTTGGACGAAACAAATTTACCTCGGTACACAATGTCACACTTTAGACATCTTGAAGAGAAGACAGACAGACACACTGTTCTTTGGACAGACTTTTAATGAAAGTTACTGATCCTAGTGAAAAGCTACAGGAGGTGGAAAAGTTACGAGATCAAAATGGTACTCTTATTTCTTATGGGAAAGGATGGACCGAATTGGACGTAAACCAATTCAGTGTAAGTCCAAACTAAAGGTCGTAAAATTCATGCAATTTTCTAAAATAATTTGAAAATGAATTGCAAAGACAATTTTCTAATAACAACTGAAAATTCATTAATTTAAGGAGAACCAGAAGGTTTAATATATTTATTGAAACATACAAATCTAAAACTACGTTGGAACAACATTTTATTTTAAAAAAAACACGTGGAAATCGTTAATTAAAAATTTTCGACAATATAAACAATTGGCATTTAACAAACAACTTATAATCTAGGTATTACATTAAATAGAAGGATGTTTTAAAAGAATGATCTGATTGTCAAATCGTCCATTCCCTGTAACAACATGAGTTGTATTATGTATTTTCTCATCCAAATGGACAATCCGGCAGTGGAAAATGCGCTTATAATGAAGATATGAAAACTTGAATAAGCGCTTGATAGGAATGCGTCTAGGAAGTATGCAACTGTTCCTGATAATAATAGGAAGGGCAGAGACAAATGTTCATTGTCTATGAACCTGCGCGGCGTCCTCGCCAGGTATATTGGTAGAAGAAAGACGGTACCATAGAAGAAGGCTCTCAGCGATCCAAATTGTGGCATACACGAATTCATATACCCTATAAAAATTAGGGACACCTGGAATACTAGGGCTGGATTCATTCGGAAAAATATCTGCCAGTGTAGTCCACAATACAGCATGACCACGAAATTGAGCATCCAATAAGTTGAAGATGCAACGTTTACGCCCGGATTCTGAAATGGAAGATTCTTATTATTTGAGTCTACAAGCAAGAAATAGTAATATCACTCTTTGGCTAAGCCACAGGAAGTCTCGCAGAGATTGAACTTTTACTTCAACTTTTTCCCTGTCGAAGCAATGCTCGTCTATTCCATACCACACGGCGTTGAAGATCCGGTGGCTGCGCTGGAAGAAGCTCTCGGTCTTCGCAATCATCTTCCTGAGCCATGGCACTACGTATTTGAACTTGCTCAATAATTCCTCCATTGGTCCATCCATTATTCAACGGTTGTGGAAATGTACAGGAACAATCAGTTGTGTGATGTGGAACTCTACAAAATGGCACCGGATGTAAAGATCGTTACTTGTTGCAGCCACGACTGTCAATGTACAGCAACGCCATCTGCGATCTTATAATGAACCAATAATTTTTTAAATTCACTACCTAGTTTCTTCCATAAAATCATCTATAAACTAATCCATTACAACTATATATTGATATAACAAAGATATACTTACATCTGTTTAATTAACAACAATAAGAATGTAAATAGATTCTTAAGATTATAGGCAACCAATTATTCACTTAGGCAATACACCCGTCACTTAGATCTTATTAATATTTTTTAAAAACAGTTCATTTTCTAAAATAATTGTCTTTTATAATATGCAATCCAACAAATTATATCCAATCCCTATTTTTGTACACTCGAAAGATTCGCACGGCAGATTTACGACCTACCATAAATAAGGTAATAAATACATAGTTAAATTAATACCTTTGTTTTCTAATTTACGACTCCTTATAAAGTCATCCAAGCACAGTTAACAATCATAAGCTGTTTTACTACTAACGTAATTAATGTTGGGTGAATTTTGTCATAAAACTGAATGGACAAATGGAAAAATAATAAAATAAATTTTTGAATTAATTGTTTTACGAACTAATTTGTAAACAATAATTATTGATAGAAGTGAACACAAAATGTTGAAAATATTATAGTTCTACTTAATTGCATAGATGGCGACTATAAACGACACTTGGATTCAAAACGGTACGTTTTTTTAAATAGTTGGTATTTGCTTATAAAACCATCATTTGTAGTCCGAAATAACTTGTATTCTTTAGTGTTGATGAATTAAACTCATTCTTATGTAACACCTTTATTGGATTTTCACTAGGTATTCGTATTCAAGGAAAATTGAGTTGCCTAGCATAAGTATGGCTTTGGGTCTTTTTCAGAAATTGCTAGTATAGGCAACTTTAATTTATCATGTGTTCAAGAATCATATACAATGTTTGTTGAAAATACATTTAAATTTCTTCTTCCTCATTTGTCACATATAAATTTTGAATCAAATAAATCCAGCCAACAAAATTCATAATTGTGTGATCAATCATATAATTTATTACGATTTAAAAATTGAATTTTATGGGTAAAAAAAACTTTAATTGATATTTTTTAAAATTTGAACTTTGGATGAACAATAAATTACAATAAATATAATTATTATAAAAGTTGTTTTTTTTTGATAGGATTAAATAAAGTTGATTAGGATAATTGGTAAAGCGTTTATTTAATATTTCTATTATTTTTTTCATTTATGTAATAACAATATGCACCCAATAAATTAAAACTTATAGTACGAATATATATATATATATAATATTATTTAGTTTATTTACTTTTTTTATACTTTTCTTTCTAATATATCAGCGGATCACAATTTGCGGAGGTAGCAGATTTTTAACATTCTTGTTTTCCATCTTCATCTATATTGACTGAATTTCCATAATATTATAATGGACGCTGCCTCGATTACATTTTCATACAAATATAGAAAAAACAAAGAGTTCACTGGCGAAGCTGCAATCATTGGCGACTTTTTCTCGGGCCGAAAAAAAGCACAAGATTTACGTTTACGTTTGAAACATTTCACTTTCATGTTCATTCGAGGAATACATACTAAAAAATACTATAAATTTTAATGTTTAATAGAGAGTCACAAAATCAGAGTTAACAATTGTTTACAACATAATTCACCCAGTTGTTCATTTACGTGTGGTTGTGTGAGGGTTGTTCTGTTTTTAATTTCTCGTTTGTTTGAATATCAAAAGAAACATCAATATGAAATATATACATATATAGGCTTATACACAAAATAATATTATAAAAATATTATAAAAAAATCGATTATTATATATTATAAAAAATTATTGTAATATAGTTTTTTGTTTTATATATAGATTTATATAAAGTTTGTTTGTTTTTTTTTCTCGCGGTTTAGTTAATAATTATATATATATAATTGGATAACCAAGTTTAATTGCGTCTTAGAATATCTTTCTTTGTTTTATGCTTCTTCTTTATGTTGATAATCTTTGGAATAGAGACATAGCACGTAGGAATGTTGCGGAGCTCGCCATGGCAATTACAGAGCTGGAGGGATCTTGTCGCGCCGTTTCTTCGACATCCTGCGACCGACGTGCAGCAACACCTGGCCGCTCTTGATCTGCTTGAATACCGAGATTGCCTCTTGATGGGAAGCGCCATGCATTGCCTTCCCGTTGACCGCCAAGATTTCATCACCTGTACCAAGCAAAAAAATAAACGTTTATGTAACTGTGATACAATAGAATCTGTTTGGAAAATCAATGAAAATCAAAGAAAAGTATGACATTTGCAACAATTCTTTGATAACTTTAAATTGTATTTAAATGTTTATTGAGAATTTTGTCCAAAATATATTGGTGGTTCATACCTTCTTTAAGAGTGCCACCATCGGCGGCTTGACCTTTAGGAAATATGGTCTTCACGTAAATGCCCATATTTCCTTTAGGCGAATCTCGACCGCCAACGATGCTGAAGCCTAAAGCTTTGAAGCCTGGACCTTTCTGGAAAGCAACCTGTCGTATGGTGAAGGAACTGCCGCCTCCTCTGGGCAACGTGCAGAATTTGCTTTCCTCCTCCTCCTCTTCCTCTGCCTCCTCCAATTCCTCCAACCATTCCTGCTAATGAAACGAAAGAGAAATTCGAGTATAATAATAGGATTCTGCATGTCTATCGTACGCATCCCAGGCTGTACGGCGTTAGAGAACAATGGGAGAAATACGTGGAACTAATTATGAGTGTAAATGTAATCGTAATATCCGAACAATGTTGCATACCTGCCTGTGGTGCTTGTTTATCCGGTCGTAGTCGGAGCCCTGTGTGACTTCCGGTCTTTGTTCGCTGCTCGTGAAACAGCCGTAATG
>JAFMTC010014750.1:57982-77122 GCA_018845635.1 Nicrophorus orbicollis | reverse complement strand
CCAAATCAAATGTGATCTCCGTATTTTGTCTCAATTGTCATTTAGTTTAAACCCCGATTGGGAGCTGCCCGTGAAGAAGGAGACGAACAATCAACCACTGAAAGATGGAGTGCGCGACATGCTCGTCAAACACCACCTGTTTAGTTGGGACATATAAGTACCGTCTTTCATAACATCATCCATCCATTCATCCTCATACAAACGCGATACAATACAATAATTGATGCAATAGATCAATACAACTTCTAGTCAATGTAGATAAAATAACGAAACTAAAATGCGGCGTCCTCCACAGGGGGCCCGTATACAAAATAAAAACATATTTTTATATTATATTGTTGATTCTAAACTGTTTGCGTTTAAAGGAAAGGGCACCTTTCTTCACTTATAAACTTCAGTTTGCTCAAAGCACGTTTATAAGACTGAAACTTATTTTCTACTTAATAACTTTTACTTAAACGCAAACGATGCCTTACCGAGATTGTTTTTGTTACAAATCATCCATACATCATCATCATCATCTACCTTTGTTCATACCTTGAATAACAAACATTCCTTTATTTATCATGTCAACTATATTTCTTTATAAAACGCTTTATTTATTTAATGCAGGGTGTCCTTTTAAATACATTGTTTATTAATAAAAAAACATATATGAAAAATACAAACTTATTTTTATTCTACCAACAAATATTCCTCTCTACTAGAACAATAACAATTTGCTACAATAAAAGTCAATTACATTCCACATCATCTGTTTTCCATGAGATGAAATTAGTTACAAATTTATCCAAAGCATGTAAATCTCAAACACATTCTAATAAAGAATGGTTACATTAACTCCAAAATAAGTAAATTACTTAACACTACTCCTCCAAAATATGAAAACAAATAGTTTTTAAATCTCGAAAGTAAAGTTAATTAAATATGCAGATTTTATTTATTTATTCTTATATATTTGAGTAGAACAGCACTAGATGGCAATAGCCTACAGCAGTAATATTCATTGCTTTTATAAGGTGACCAGATAACTGAGAACAAGCAAAAACAGAATAGCGGAAATTCAGAACTGTTGTTGTGTTATTAAGATTATTAACCCTATTAATCCACATTTTGCTTCTGTACTGTGTTTTGTTGTTAATCTCTTTATTTCACTAAAAACGAAAATAAATAGTAATTTAAGTAATTTGCTGCAGAATTATTTTGTTAATTAAATATATTTCAAATGAAATACGCTGTGTTTATTTGTTGTGTAATGACTCCGTTTCGTTAACTTAATATATGTAATCAATACCTAGCATGTACACAAACGGATCCAGTATCCGGGATCAATTCAACAAACACACAAATAAATTAATTGGATTGGAAATCTAAGAACATGTGAAAATAGAATAGTGATAAAGCGGAGCATGCGGTTTACAGCTGTTCTTATGGTAGATCATTGTTACTATGATTATTGGCTCTTAGAAAACCATGTTTTTTTTTCTCTACTGCATTTTCTACCTGCTTTATTTTTACGATGTTCTGTTTTCATCTGTTCTGAGTTTCCAGAGAGCCATATAAGGGAAATTAATGTGTAATTTGTTCGAAGAGACAATCGACCTGTTTTTTATTGTTTATACAATAAATACAATTATTACAGAGAAGTAAGCAAACGACAGAAAGTGACCATTTTATTGCGGTGTCTAGGTAATTGGATGGGCGTGGAATAAAAACTAGCCAAACGAGGCACGTTCCTATCGGACGGTTTCCATTGGTCAAAAGCAAAAAATTGTGATAACGGGCGTAGCTATCTATGTTACACCCAACTTCTATTGATATAACACAACAAATACAGCATTAAATATGGTTAAACAATCCACTAAACGTAATATACTTCACAAACTAATTTATTTTCAATTTTATATGAATGTATAAAATTTAAGACTACAAAATATAAATAGATTTTTTGAGTACTAATTAACATTGTGGTTGTCGCAATTAAAGTTTTTGGTGTTTAGGTTGTTTATACATCGACGCCATTTCAGGATCGAATTTCGGCTCTTCAATGCTCTTTGCGACTATGCATATACTATCAATATATTTCATTGTGTTCCCCATCCGGAACAGCGTGTACGGTGTTCGCATCACCAAGCCGGTGGAGGGGCTCCACCTAGATGTCACATGTGGGGTGTGCATTGTTAACTCCACATAGGTCAATGTGACCTTGTAGTATTTCCAGCTGCCTCCAGGCACCATGCATCTCACATAGAAGCTGATTCCTCCATCTATTTTGTGCATGTAGTATGGTATAGGTGTCGAGACACCTGCATCCACATCGATAGGAAAGTCCTCGTAATTATCCGCAAACCATTCCTCAAATGAGACTACGTTGGTTCTGAAGAATGGTCGTCTAATGAATATATCAAAGTCTTCTGAGTAGTAGTCTAGCGTAACTAAAATAAGCTGTGATTATTTGAATCAAATTACTTTTAAGTACTTACATGTACCGCTGTAGCGCGCAAGGAATCCAGTTATATCCATATTTGTTAATCTCATCTTTCAGAAGATAATGAATCGGTGGTGACAAAGCAATGGATGTGCAAAGACTGGGCGTACGCTGTACTAACATTGCTACCAAATTAATTAATAGAAAAATGAAAAGCCTAATCAATCAGTGGCGGAACTACAATATTACGTGTCAAATGGGGGAACCGTAATTATCGAAATTTAACAAAATGTTCTTCTCCTGAAACTAAATCATAGTGATTAATCTAGTTATTAATCAATTTTATTTACTTAAGAGATTTACTTAATAAGCTTCAATTAAAAAAATAGATTATTGTTTTGGGTGAAAATACCAATATGAATCAATAGTCCTGATCTTCCGAAAGGACTTTGTAAAATTAGATTTTTTAAACATTTAATTATTATTAATAATAATAACATTTATTGCAACAAGAATTACAAAAACTGAAATGAACATAACAAATATGATTGTTTTTTGCAATTGACAAAAAATATATATAAAATGTTATATTTTTTTTCTAAGAATTATGACTTTCTTATATAAAAAAAATAATAATATATTTCGTCAAACATTCGGTGTTCCGCCACTGACTTAAGCCGTAATTAGCGTATCCAATCAGAGGTTTTCATTTAATTGTTTTCTTAATATGACAAACTGTATTTTTTTTTTTTTGAAAATTTTAGTTTCAAGAAAATTACGCTAAAAGCTTTGTGTTTTCTTATTTTGTCTTTAATTAACTGACGATAAGCAACAAAAACTAATAATTAAAAGAAATCCTTTAAAATATTTGTAATAAATTAACGTTGTTACGTTTTCAAATAGTGGCAAACATGCATTTATCCTGAATAGCTTCATTAGTGCATTAAGTTGTAAACTTGTTATTTGAAAGGTAATCAAACCACATTGCAATTTGGCTATTCTAATATAAGTTTCGACGATAATTAATTAAGAGCGTAATTGAAAATACGCAGCGTTTTGCTTTGTCTTTGCAATTAGGTTAATAGTTAATGAAAACATTTTCTTTGCATCCACACATTTCCGCCATGTTGTCTACTTTCATTTAAGTTGAAATGTACCACGGTTTACCATAATCTACAGGTTTATAATGAAAAATTAATCAATTAAGATTACTGAAAAACTGATAAATTTGACAATGTTGGACTTCAATTTGTTAGAATATGAACAACCTGTATATTGTTATATACATTTATTTCAGTGAATTTGCTTAATTTTCATAATGACATTATTCTAATGAACTCCACATCCAACAACAATAAACAAATATTCCGCACTGTAGACATAAAGTAAATAAGAAAGTGTTGTTTTTATATAAGATTCCTTATATACTTGTAATTAGAGTATTACGTAATCGTATACTTCAATACTCAACGGTAAATATGTACCTGTGAAGTGTTTGTTTACGTACCTATACGCTGCTCCTGTATCCCGGATGTGCTAATCGATATTATATAAACATACATATTAAATTGCACGTACAATCATATTATAAACACCAGATTATGAACATTTATAACACTGTTTAAAGATTGATATAATAAATTACTACTTGTTTCAAAACTGCTTACCTAATCAAAATTATGTTCTATTTGTCCAAAAAATACATAAAAATAAAACTATGACTGTTATCTTTGTTGTATGATCATTATTTGGTATATAAGTAAGTGATTAATTGGTAAATGAATGAAAGGATCTTAAGCAATTTATTTAAGCAGAATATTTATTGTGCGGAATACTACATAATATTTTCTTTAAGTGCGTCTAGTAGAATATGCTGAAGATTATATTATCATGTTAGTAATCATTATAGTAACAAAATATTGAATATACACTTCGTAAAGATATATAAATGTTCATGTTATTCGCATAAAGTTATATAATAAACCTAAAAATAATCATGCTTTGCAAAATAAATGTGCAAGGAAAGCTTGAAAAAATTCCACGTTTATAATCAGCATATATATACTGTTTTTAAGATAGGTTATGCATTATAAGTATATGTATATAATGTGCTGATAATAGTACTTTGCTGTGAAGTTACTTATATTCTGAGATATTTGGGACGTTTGTAGCGAGCTACGCAGATGGGCTCTCCCATGGGCGGTTTAGCCTTCTTGATGCGGACGTTGACCTGGTTCGAATACTGATCTCTCTTTGGCATTTGTACCAAGCACAAGGGGAGACCCCAGAGCATGTGGCTGGAGCTCTTCTTCACGGTGGCAGCTTGCTTCGTGGGCTTTGATTTAACTCTCATGTACTTGAATTCGACGCAAAAGTGTTGCTCCTTGTTGCCAGGTACCAAGTACTTGACAAAGTACCTGAAACCTTTGCTCTTCTTCTGGAATTTCTGGGCGACGGGAGCCGACAAGTTGTTGGAGACATCGATGCGGATGTTCTGAAAGTTGTTGGCCATCATGTTCTCGAACTTCTGGAATGAAAGTTCCCGGAAGTTCGTTCTTTCCTCGCCGTCTGATGCTGACGTGGATGTTTGCGGTTGATCTTCAGGCGGTGTTGACTGCACGTCCATAGCTGAAATAAGGACTCGGTGACTCTTTTTTTTCTGTGACAATCTGTATCAAGTTACCTCCAGGATGTTCGCTTTCGCTTAGTATATGACTGGCCACGTACTGTGTCAACACCGAACTCCGTAGAATCATTTGGTCTGATCCACAAACCGAAATCTAAGCAATAGATTAATATGAACGATCAATATAAACGTACAAATCAAATTAAGACTAAAACAAAAAAATAAAGCTAAATTAAGAAACGATGTTACTTGTTAATACTATTTGAGTGTTAATGTGTTAATTAATTAGAAATTAGTTTTATCATAAATAAGTTTGGGAAGCAAAGTTTTAGTTCAATGAAAATCAATTATATTTATTATTATTATTTTTAATTACAGGATCAAATACATTTTCTAAATCACTTTGCTGAGACAAGAACCATGCATTGCGTGAGAATGCTTACCACCGGAGCCATTACGTAGAACGTGCAGATAACTCTACACAAACAGCGGAATATATAGAAGAGTTACAAATCCCAGAAGTTCTTTATAATCTTCGCAGCAGAACGATTTGGAGAGCAGCAACTAAGAATGAATAAGTAAGTCTTTGTGATTAACAAAGTCATTAAAATAACGTTATTATTATTATTATTACAGTAAGTTGTAAAGAAAAAATAAAATGTAAATAAAATAAATGATAGTTATTAATGTACGATGGGATTTAGGTGATATAAAAAAAAGCAAAGAGAAGATACTGTGATAAAACAGATATTCAATTTTAAGACCAAATTACAGGAAAACGGTGCTAGCTACAAATATCAAAATAACAGCATATTGAAGCCTGATCATTTAACTTTAATTAGAGTATTCACTTGTATAATTATCGTTATTGGTTATCGAGTAATAGACTAAAACATGAAGACACTGCTTTTTCGAAGGTTAAAGAAATGCTTTTTCAACTTTGAGAGCAAATTACAGGAAAACGGTGCAAGCTACCAATCTACCAATAGGTGCATATTGAAGCCTGAACATTTGACTTTAATTAGAGTGGTCATTTGTATAATTAGCATGATTGGTTATCGAGTAATAGACTAAAACGTGAAGACGGTTAAAACACGTTTTTTCAGCTTTGAAAGCAAATTACAGGAAAACGGTGCTAGCAATCAATACAAAAATGCATGCATATTGATATTGGTTTAATTTACAATAAAAGGTGAAGACATTGCTAGTTTTCAGCGTTATAAATATATATTTTACTTTAATTAGAATTCACATATAAAATTATTATCGTCAGTTAAGTAATACGTCTCTATCATTAATGCCTAATTTCACTTACGCAATAATAATTGTTGATTTTTGTTATCAGCGTATATAATTGTATATGACCATTGTGTATTTGACTGAAATCTATTTAACATAAAATTGGGTATTAACAAATTCCAAATGTTATTCAACTTGTTGCTTTTTAAATACATTTATTTTATATGTAAGGCATGTTATTATAAAACAGTAGAAATAAAGCGAATAAATATATACATTTTTATTGAAAATATTGTTCAAACACTATCCATCAAATTCATGAATCTAAATTCAATGCTATCAGATAACAGTTGAATAAAATAGGTGATGTCTTCGTAAGCGTTGAGAGCATCTAAGTATACGTTAGGACCTACAATATATACGACCAGCTCACGGTAATTTGGTAACGTTACTATGTGGAGGTCGTACCAGAAGTCATACCACTGCTTATAATAAATCATCAAATCATGTATGTTCCAGTTGCCCGTATGAAGAAATGAGCTACTGAACTGAGGATTCAACAAGAGAGTCCACATCTTCCAACATAAGATTCCAAATGTGTGTGTGGAAGAATTTATTTGTCTAAAGTATGTAGCAAGGTTCATGTAGCGATCAAAGGATTGGAAAAAGTAAATGCCAGAGATATACAAGTTAAAATGCGAATTCCCATTCATCATTAACTGTTGAACGTCATCGTACATTTGTTCAGTGGTGGGAATAGCATGGATATAGTTTAAACAGACCCTAAAAATATAATTCGTTAAGAAAATTCCCAATGAATTGATGATGGTACTTACAATCTTTCAATGCACTCCATAATGTTATATATGTTAAAAGACTGTAGTTCTTCTAAAATGTGCCGTGCACGAGACTAGTAGTTTTACGTAAAAATGGCGATTTCTTTTCCCTCTCGAGGAATAAATTTACTCTGATACGCTGAATTATTTTGGAGGCAATTTTAAATTTCCAGATAAAATATCCATCAAACGTGTAATATATTTTATTATATTTGTAGTTAATTGTACCATTACTTAAATTTTGTCGATATGTTAAATATCTTATTTGAAACAAATTAAAGTTTGTTGTATTTAACTTTATTTATAGATAGTGTGGGTTGTCTATACTACAATGTCAAATATTTAATGTTGGCGCTCTGAATAAATGACCTCAAAATTTTCGCAACTTTAAATAATATTTATAAGATTAGTTAATTAGCAAAATTATCATTAACTTTATATAATTCATAATGAAGTCAGTGCAGTTACTTGGTATTAATGTGATTTTGAAATGTGAGTTTAAGTTTGAATAGTTTATTGAGACAGGTAAACTTATTTCTAACAAATAAATAATCTATTATCTTTTGCAGGTCACTTTATTTGGATATTTAGAATGTTGAAATGGAAATTTACATAGATGTTTTCATGAACATGTTTATTGCGTTGTAAAATAGGAGGAGTTTTGGAAAGGATGGACTAGACAGGTAGATAATTTCTATGGGAAATGAAGGAGGAGCTTGGAGGATACAAAAACCGGTGTCCTCGACATTTTGCTTATTCTGAATTGATATTATATTCTGAGTATCGGGCATAGACATAACACCGAAGAAAACCAGTACATATCTAGGGGCCTACATCGACAGCAGCCTTACCTCTGCCCAATACATCAGAACTGGAGAGCTACAGTGCAAGGGAAACAACCATATGCAGATTGATGTTATATAACGCAGAACTGAAACCGAGTTGAAAAGAGTGCTACTGCCGCCGCAATCTATAATGCCATATGCAACTCCCTTATGGAAGCCCATGATGGAGAAAAACTACGAGATTGTTTAAAACGGACCAACGGAAATATTGAATATGCAATCATCATAATCAGGCTATGCACTGCATAGCGAACAATCTCAAGAGATGCTGTGAAAGTAATAGCAAGAGTACCAATAGAGCTGCTTGCCACAGATAGAAAGAGAGACTGACGGGGCTTAACAAAACCGCTGCAAGAGACGTCTGTCCTTACCCCGCAGAATTTTGTCAGCGAACTGCGTAGAAAGCAGATAATAAGCTATGTGACAGAGGTACTCTCCACCAAGGAAGATCAGCGGAGGATGGGGAGAGCGAAAGAAGAAAATGGCAGTGAAAGCCAACAATGAATATGACTAACAGGCAAGACAGTCAACATTTCAGAGCAGTAACATTCAACAGGACCTGTATACTGATGAAGAAGAGGAGAGGTTTTTAGCGTATCCCACAGTACCACGGTCCTTAAGCAAGGTTTTTCCTCTTCTCAAAACTAAAAAAATGATATATGCTTGAATTAAAAGAAAGAATATCAACTGGTCAGAATAATTTTTATTTTATTTAATTAAGATGGAGTGTGAGAACTTTCAAATATTATTAATTTGTGGACAAAAATATCTGTTTGTTTTGATTGTAGGATACACACAAACATGTACTTCGTGAGAATGTTTAGATTCAAGGTCGTCCAGTGGAACGAGCAGACAAATAAATCTGCATGAACAGCACAATGTATTGATCAACCAACAACACCAATAGTATTTTAATTTATTCCTAAAAGAATGAATAACATGGACAACACCAATTGACAAGAATAGTAATTTCTCAGTCATTGTAAAATAAATTATTATATTTGTTAATAAAATAAATTTGTAATATAAGAAAGCATGAAAAACGTTTCTTCGACATTGAGGGCAAATTACAGGAAAACGATGCAAGTAACAATTCTAAAATGAAATACATATTGAAGCATGAAGATTTTAATTATAATCATCATCAAATTATAATTATCGGTTCTTGAGAAATATTTAGTTTTACAAAATCCAAATATTTTTCAATTTGTTTCTTTTTAGTTTACATGTAAGGTAAATAATAAAAGTAAAAAGATAAATAGATCAATACATTTATTAAGGATGACTGTTCAGTATCACTTATAATGTGTTCATTAACAACGAGATTATCATCTCAATAACATTGGATAAATAACGCAGGTAGTGTGTCAATACATAATAAGAATATACAACTATATTATATAATTCGTAACCAATGCGAGGTACAACTAGGTGAATGTTTATCGGTAGCGTTACGACAAAGAAATCGTACCAAAATAGGTACAACGAATTATAATAGGGGATTAGGCGATTTATATCCATATGCCCCAGATTTACAAGTATCCTCTCCAATCCAGGTTTCATCCTTAGGGCAATCAACCTCAACTGCAACCTTTGGTTTAAGGCTTTTCTTCCATCTAATATTCTAAAATCTTTAGACACTGTAAGATACCGTTGAACAGTATCAACAAAAGCAGGTCCGACCAGTTGAATATTTAAAGGGGTATTACCCTGGCACCATAGTACGTAGATATATTTATTAATATCGCTTATACTTGGAACAAAAGCCAAGTATCTTATGCACCTCCTAAAGAAAGAAATTAGTTAAATTCAGAACAATCGCAATTAGTTGACGGTGGTACTTACAATCTCACAATGCAATCCATTTTAAACAGAACTGTAGATCTTAAACGTGCCGTGCAGAAGACTGGCAGTTTTATGTAACAATGGCGATTTCCGTTCGCTTTTGATGAATAAACAGAAATTTTCTCATTCGCTGAATTATTTTGGAGGCAATTTTAAATTTCAAAACAAAATATCCATCAAACATGTAATATATTTTATTATATTTCTAGTTAATTATACCATTACTTATAGTTTGCCGATAAGTTAAATATATTATTTGAAACAAATAAAGGTTTGTTTTATTTAACTTTGTTTGTAGTTAAAGTGGGTTGTCTATACTACAATGTCACATATTTAATGTTGGCGTTCTGAACAAATAACCCCAAAATGTTTAGAAACTTCAAATAATATTTACAAGATAAATTAAGTAGAAAAATTATCAAAAACGAATTCATAGTAAAATCTGTGCAGTTATTGGGTATTCACATGATTTCCAATGTGAGTTTAAGTATTTTTTGTTCAAATTAATAAATACTTTAATAATCTATTATGTTTTGCAGGTCGCCTGATTTGGATATTAACTTGATTAATAACTGAACCAAAGATATTTCAGTTTGCGAATTCGTTGATGGCCAATCTTTGGATAAGCAAGGCAAATATTGTGTATTTTCATACCATACATCAATAAGTAGCACGAAGTTTTCTTCTATCATCTTAAGTATTTATATAGAATGGTTCAATTATATCATTCATATGTAAATTGAGAAGGCGTAAACTGAGGGCTACCTGTTTCTATGAGCACCTTTATTGCGTTGTAAAATAGGAGGAGTTTTGGAAAGGGGGTACTAGACAGGTAGATAATTTCCAGTCTATATAGGAGGAGTTTGTAGGATACAAAAACCGGTTTCTTCGACTTTTTGCTTATTCTAAATTGATACTACATGGCTTCTTACAAAGTTCATGTTATTGCATCAACTGGTGAGATTAATTTATATTTTATTTAATTAAGATTATGAGAGACTAGATCTTGCAAAAATGAATAAGTTATAGATAATAATATGCGTTTGTTTTTATCGTAGGATATATACAAGAATGTTCTCCGTGAAATTGCATACATTCGGAGCTGTCCAGTGGAATGAACAGATAAATCTGCATAAACTGTAGAATGCATTGATCAACGAACAACGCCAGGAGTACATTAATTGATTCCTAAAACTATTTTTTCAACTTTGAGAGCAATTTACAGGAAAACGGTGCTAGATACAAATATGAAAACACCAGCATATTGAAGCCTGAACATTTAACTTTAATTAGAGTAGTCATTTGTCTAATTATCATGATTGGTTGTTGAGTAATAGACTAAAATGTGAAGACACTGCTTTTCCGAGAGTTAAAAAAACGTTTGTTCAACTTTGAGAGCAAATTACAGGAAAACGGTGTAAGCTACAAATTTAAAAATACCAGCATATTGAAGCCTGAATATTTAATTATAATTGAAGATGTCATTTGTCTAATTATCATCATTGGTTGTTGAGTAATAGACTAAAATGTGAAGACACTGCTTTTCCGAGAGTTAAAGTATTTTTTCAACTTTGAGAGCAAATTACAGGAAAACGGTGCTAGATATAAATATGAAAACACCAGCATATTGAAGCCTAAACATTAAACTTTAATTAGAATAGTCATTTGTCTAAATATCATGATTGGTTATTGAGTAATAGACTAAAATGTGAAGGCACTGCTTTTCCGAAGGTTAAAAAATATTTTTTTCAACTTTGAGAGCAAATTACAGGAAAACGGTGCTAACTACATATCTACCAATACGTGAATATTGAAGGATGAACATTTGACTTTAATTAAAGTATTCATTTGTGTAATTTGCGAGATTGGTTGCCGAGTAATAGGCTAAATCGTGAAGATACGGCTTTTTTGAGGGTTAACAAATATTTTTTCAACTCTGAGAGCAAGTTATAGGGTTAAAAGCAAATTTTTGATAAAATATTTTTTTGATGGCAAGGCACTCGTAATAGTAATTATTGATTATTATCCACTTTCAGTATTTACAAATTCCAAATAAATTATGTGTAAGATATATGAAAATAACAGAGACAAAATGAATAAAATTTTATTTATAAAATTACACTGTCCATAAGATACAAGAGATGTAATTCTATAGTGTCGGACATGACACTCAGATAGTAAGTCATGTCTGCATAGGCGTTAAATGCTTCTAAATATGTTTCGGTACCTACATAAGCTATGACCATCCCACGATAAATTGGTAAAGCCACAACATGCAGGTCGAACCAGAAGCTGTACCATCTGGTATAATAATCGATCAACTCATTCAGGTTCCAATTACCAGTGTATATGTGTATATTCTTGAATTTTGGTTTGATCGCAAGTGTAAACATCTTCCAGCGCAAGCTTTCAAAGTGGTGCGTCGTAGATGAGTGCTGGTGACGAAAATAATCAGCCACACTTAGGTAGCGATCAACGGATTGAAGGAAGTAGGACCCTGTCATGTACATATTGAATACTGTATTTCCAGACCCCGTCAGTTTTTCCATATCCGCGTCTATTTGATCTCTGCTTGGGATGGCATTGAGGTATTCCAAGCATGTTCTAAAGATACAATTCGTTAAGAAAATTCTCAATTGATCGATGATGGTACTTACAATCTTGCAATACACTCCATTAGTAATTAAATGTTAAAAAATATGTACGCGCTCTGCACTAGTAGCTTTATATAACAATGGCGATTTCTGTTTGACCAACAAACGCAAATGACACTCCGATTCGCTGAATAAAAATGGAGGGAATTTCAAATTTCTAAATAAAATATGCATCAAACATATTATATTCCAAGTTAATTATACCTTTTATTTAATGTATATTATTTGAAACATATATTTGTTATATTTAACATCAGTTAACTATAATTGTTGTAATGTGTTATCAATATAATTTTGGCGCTCGGAAAAAATAACCTCAAAATTTTAGAAACTTCTAATACTATTTAGAAATCTGATTGATTTTTTTGCCATTACATTAGTTACAGTTTCTTGTTGATGTGATTTTGTTTCATAAACAAATACCAACAAATCGGTAAGTTCACAATTAAATTAAACACAATGATTTAATTTGTTGCTTTTAAACCATTGGATAAATGCTTGAGTATTTTCAAATTGTATATAAGTAAAAATACGTTAAGAAATGATTCTAAATTTTCAAATCTTAGGTAAAACTAAAGTTTCGCGTGTTTGTCCAAGAATAGTTTAATTAAACTGTTAATCCATGCGCGTCTACTGGTAATTGCAGGCAGGAAAACCGCATTGCAATTCAACCGAAAGTGGCTGTTTTCGTATAAGTTGTCACATTAATTAATTAAGAGCAAATGCGTAATCAACGCTAATTGTACGAAGCTGCGGTTTGCTATGGTCTGCTATTGTCAGTTCGGGTTTGTGTCTGCAAATATGAAACGACTCTTTAATTAATCAAATGTTCAGTATTCGATCTCTAATTTGATACTGCAAATAACGATTTCCACATGAAACACACTTAAATTATATTTGTTTCGTTTATTTGTGTAATTTGTTTAATACGTACATACAAAAGGGTAATTAACCTAATTGCTGATAAAAATATTGTAAACTTACATATTTCCTGTTGGTATATTGCTAATTAGTAAAAGACGCGTTTTTATTACCCAATTAGATGAATGTATAGCATTTAGAATTGAATTAACAAAAGATGAATGAAAAATCAATCGAACCAAATGGAAATATGAGATTTTCTTTTGGAGGTTGGTCGGTGCTGCGATTGGCAGGTTTACGCAATTTCGGCTGCTATTTTCGATGTAGTCACACACGATTCTTTGGCATTTTGCATTTGGCCTTAGCAACGTGCGTACAACACCATTTGATTGCATGTGGATTTTCTCCGTAATTTTCAGTACCGACAATGGCGGAATCGCAGCTTTCCACGATCCTGAAAATCAAGATCTTGGCAAGGCTTTACGGGCTGCTGGATACTCCGTACCGAGTAAGTCTTCACACGATTCATTTATTCTCTTGTTTCATAACATATTTTTTTTGCAGCACTTCACGACTGAATTCGTTCAGACAGAGCCGGAAGGTGACTACGAAACCGTGCTGACGTGTGTAGTCGAAGATCACCGGGTGTTGGTAACTGCTCCATCGAGAGTTTTACCACACTTGCATATATACTGCACACCCAGGCATCCCTGAATTGTGATATTTTAATGAAGAACAAATAAATGTGATAAAAACATGTAAAAAGGAAACTTATTTTTTCATTTACAATTCCCTCAAAATCCTAAATATATTTGTAACAAATGTACATTTAAGTTTAAGGAATAAAGTTAGTAACTTCACAAATGAATGCACACAATTCTGCAAAATACTTATTTCAGTTTAAGGAAATCAAAATTACTGAAAGAAGCATGTTCCATTTTGTTTTCTTTATCTTTTCATACAATGTAATGCATTTGGAAGGAGGGGCTTGATGAATGCACAGGAGCTTCAAGGGTGAAACAAACCGGTTTAACTGCTTGTATCCATATATAATGTTAAAGGAGGAGCAAGTTACCGGTTAATTACTTTCATTTACTTATAATTCTTACAATAATTTATCGTAATAAATGAAATATAATAATAAAGAAATTAACTGTTACAAAGTTATATATTACAATAGTTTAATAGATGAATTATTTTTTTGCAACTAAAAATTTAGACTATTTGGATAGGTGGTTGAAAGGAAAAGTCGAAAAAGATCACAATAATTTTTATTGGGAAATATTTTGTTGCAAGCAGTGTGATGGTTACACGAAAATTTTCTGCTGAAAAAGCGACAGCTAGCATAAATTATGAAACGAAACTATGGAAAGGAAAGTGGAGGGTTTCATGTAAATGCAATTAACGTAATACGTAACATTTTATTAGGTTGAACGTGGAACATTATGTAACCAGAATCTGTGGATGATTACGTCGCTGCCGCCCTTATTAGCGGCTCGGCTGAGATGCATTACGCAAGGGAATCGCGTTTCAGGAATTCGTGCGTTGCGCAAAGTTGACTGAGAGAATTCGATTAAAAAAAAAATAATGAAAAAGAGAGAACCAACAAAAAAATCGTAATTACATTTCGTCGATGCTGATTGAACTAGATGCCGTCGTACGTTTTATTTCCACCTGAAATCAAATTAGAACGTGCGCTTTGGGATAAAAAGTTATTCGATTCGCAGTTGAGAAAAAGCGAACTGAAAAAAAAAGACAATCAAAACGCGATCCGATTTTTCTACTGAAACACGTGAAATGCGGAATCAGTATGCAGAATTCGTGAGTGAATGTGAAGCAAGATGAATAGGTACGTGATTTATATGTATAGTAAGTATATATATATCATCGAAGTTATGTATTAGTATTGTGTTTGTTTTGTTTCTCCTTTCAGTATTCTTTATCGTCGCGGGATGGCGAAGGTGTATGAGACGAGAGAGGTGTGTTGAGGTGTTCACAATCCATTTCTGTATAATATTCCTGAAGTTATGCTACGAGCTAATCAGGATTATGCCCTATGTGAACCTTATCCTGACGGATGATGTGTACCCAATGAGGGTCATGAACAGCAAGAGGCTGCACTTGATCTGGTTCATCATTACGAACACTCTTGTCAAAGAGAACATTATAGGTGCAACGTGCATACGTATGTCAGTAGTCTTAGCATCACTCATGATCACAGCCATAATAAGGATGAACATTTTAGCAGCTCTAGAAACCTGATTCTCCCTAATAGTATTTCTGTTTATTAAAAAATATTGTATATTATTCAATTCCTAGTTTTAATGTTTTCATTAGATATATATATATTTTTTATATTTCAATAATAAATAGATGTATTTATTAATTGCTAATAAAGTGATTCAACATTTTTAATAACTCGTATATTTTATTCCTCACTCATGCAAAGGGGGTTGGGAAAATAATTTTTCGTACAAAAATCAGTTTTTATCACTGATGTTTCACATACATATATATATTTCACTTAGTTGCGTCGTACAAACTAGATCAGAAAGACATGTAATTTCCATAAGCGTATTTATAATCAGGTTTTTCCCAAAAGAGGAAAGGGAGTAATTAAACAACCGGTTGGTTTTACTTTCTTTCGAAGTGAAATCCAGATTTTATACAAAAAAAAAACGAGGAGTTAACAAAGAATATCTTCAATGAATTTGGGGGAAACTACATAAACTTAAAACATGTTTTAATCCAAGAATTCAAGTTTGATAAGTTTGCATCAGGTCACTGTATTATTTACTCAGGTACAATCAAAAATGGGTCCAAAAAGTCAAAGTCTGCATATTTTCCAATTTCTTTCTTTACACAAATCAAGGTTCAACAATCAATCAGAAAATGAAGTTTCCAAAAAAAAAAAAATCTTAAATTTAATTTATATATAAATATTTATTTTCTTCAAGTCAATCTTGTGAAACAGAAAAGATTCGAATCTAACATTTTTATACATTCCTTAATATTTTTTTGTTCCAAAATTTCCCGAGAGAACATAATTGGACATTCCGTCCATTTCTCGGGTAAAGCGTATATGGATCTTCCTTAATCGTAAGGATTTAGTCCCTAAAAAGGGATACACAACCGGTCTCTGTGTGTGTGTGTGTGTTTTTTTTTATAAAATTTTTAATTTAGAATATTTGATGTTACATTTCTGATACTTATTCGATAACTGTTGGTTTAACAAATTTTCAAAAAATTTCTGCTTTTGACTGTTTCTTTTCTGCAACGCACCTAAGATATGGTAGGTTATCGGACGACAGGTACTATTCAATTTTTGGAATCATTTTTACTGGAATCGAGGCCCGATAACCCAAGGTTATAGATATCACACTTAACATACTAGGTAAATGCAGCAAATCGCAACTCCTCTTTCAAATTTCAGTTAAATAATGAAATATTGATATTTCTATTATACATTTTATCAAATAAAATTTCGTTGTAAAAGAATTGAATTGTTAATTTTAGAAATTCTACCAGTTAATTAATGAAAATTATTAAATTAGAATTTGGTTAAAGCTAATATTTGAAAAGAGAAGTTTTGATCGACTGATTTCTCTAAGAAACTTAGATTAGATTTTCTTGGAAGGATCAAGCTTACTACTGTTGCGTGGTGCTTTGAAGATTCGTTTTGTTTAATTGCAAGCGACTATTGCTTCATCAGGAAAATGTTGTTCTACAATTTAAAGCATTTCTGAGGAGTAGCGACGCCTTATCAAGACCTTGAACCTGTCGGAGAAGTACGACTCCATGACGCTGCTGAACTTCAACCTGCTGAAGCTCTCCTTCATATCGGATTTGAGACAGCTCTTCAAGACGGAGAAGCAAGGACCGCGGCGTCTGCGAGATGGACCGGGCTTCTCATCATCTGAAGACGAATCCACGGAGATGCACTCCGCGCTCTTCGACAGTTCCTTCTTGTCTTTCTTTCCGCCGCCGCCGCGGGACTTCGAAGGAGTCGAAGGAGCAGCAGCTCCGCTCTTCTTCGACAACCTCGCCTGCTTCGCCATCTCTGCTTTCTTCGCCTTCTCGGCTTGTGCCAGCTTCTTAGCGTCCTCCTGCCGCTTGGCACGGGCGGCTTTTATAGCCTCCTCTATATGCCTATCATACTCAAGCTTTCTGGCAATCTCAGCCCTCTTCAAGTGCTCGGTCTTCTTAAGGTCATCACTAACAATACTCCTATTAACTTCCGCAACCTTGGCGGCTGCGAAAGCTTTCAGATTCTGTATCCCCGCAATTGTTGTGGTAAAGACCACCAGAAATCCAAGTTTTGCACCACTAGAAAAAATATAGATTTTCGATTGAAACTAAATAAGAAAAAGGACGTAAAATTGATAACGAATTATAGATTCAAGACTTAAGTGGATGAAACGTAGATTCGTGTCGTTCTTCTGGTGTTCGCAAATTCGACAAAAAACAAAATAAGTTTTTCGTTTCTTTTGTTGGTGTTAGTGTTGTTGTTGTATTTCAGTTCGTGATTATGGTTTGTGTTGTTTGGGTTTGAGATGTGTGGGTCACGTAATGTAAGTATTATGAGACGTTTATGGATTACGGCAGGACGGGTTCATGGCAACAGGTTTACGACGGGCAACAAGTTAATCCATCCACAGACCATTGAAATTCTCGCACGAACCAACTGGTTACATAAAACTAACATTAAAAGGGGGAGAAAAAATATATACGAGAAGACATCATGCAAATAGCTTCAGTAATAATTCATTACTGTGCAACTCGAGACAACGTTTCAACAACAAATTCAAAATAACAATATAATCTCAACAGAAAAAAAAAACATAATTTGAAAGTAATTAAATAAAAATAATCACGAAGTTTTAATTAATTGAAAAAAAAAATCTGTTATTTTTAATTAAATGTTTGTTTGTTATTTGCGTTTAGATTTAATGCTAAATAAGTTTTAATTAACTGTAAACGCAATGATTTGTTGACTTCATTCTAAAAAAAAAACGTAATGTCAAAATGAACAAATTGTTAACAAAAAATAAAATCGTCAGATTTTTTTGTTTATTAAATGCGTATATGGAAGACGTATGTTATAGAATGATGCGTATCGATTCCCGTAATAAATGGTTCACTGGGTCAAAACTCGAACGCTCCGATATCCGAGATGATCATAGCTTATAGCAACGCAGATTTATGCTTTGAATTGCTCCGATTACATAGGCCGTATCAATCATATCTTTGAAATACGCATTATTCTCCGAGTAATTTGAGATACAATAGCAAAATGCTCACAACTGATACAAATTGGTGAGCCACTCTAGCTTATTAATTGCTTACAGTTTGTAGCACGCAGATAATGTGATTTTGTTACAACATTATAAGAAAAACATGTTAAAAACAAACGCATTTTCAAAACCTACAGTCAATAATTCTTTGTAACAGTTAACATTATTAATATTTTATGTTAGAATCAATATAATAATTAATTAAAATTTTCTCGATTTTTTTTTGAATATCAGAAAAAGTTTTCGAAAAATGGATGTAAAATCTTTGAAAAAATGCAATATTTGATTGCAGATAAAGTTTGGATGGGCCTGCAATTATTGTACATTACTCTGTTTCGTTTTGTTTCATTGATTTCGATGTGGAAGAACGTAAAGTGATTGAAACACCAGAAGAAACAATACCTTTCTTGCACAAAGCATCCAAGCTTCATTGTTTCCGTTTTCATTACAGAATTAGTGCAGTAAACACGAATATACTTTTCAGCTATTTTCATATGAATCTTTTTTCTTCT
>JAFMTC010014750.1:37422-51062 GCA_018845635.1 Nicrophorus orbicollis | reverse complement strand
TGGAAATAATTTAAAAAACTGTCAAGTAATTTTACTGACAGAAATAGAAGCGTCTAATTCAAATAAAACGTTACAATTAATTTCTAAAGTTTATTCTATGCGACATATACATATGTTTTTATAGAACTTAATTATGAATTAAAGTGTCAAGTAATTTTACTTATAGAAATATGTATAGCATATGTGAATTACATTGACACGACGCTATATGTATCTACGTAATTCACATACGCTTTACACAAAAACAAGTAATGTATCATTTGTACGGCGTTGAGTGTAAAATCGATAACCGACGGTAATTATTCACTTGGCGTGTGATTTGTGTACTTTATGTGCAAAATAATTGGGATTTCGATAAGAAAATCATAAAATTGAGGAATTTATTGAAGAAAAGTTTATAATTATTTCTTGTTATTCAGTTTTGCAGTGTTGAAAATATAAAATTTTATTGAACGGCGAAAACAGATTGCGTGAAATAAACGATAACAGACGGTAACAATAGAGCCAATTTCTGTGAAAAACAATTGGATTTTCGATAAGAAAGTAATAAAAACGAGGAATTTAGTGAAAAATTTTTCT
This sequence comes from Nicrophorus orbicollis, assembly GCA_018845635.1. Lineage (NCBI taxonomy): Eukaryota > Metazoa > Arthropoda > Insecta > Coleoptera > Silphidae > Nicrophorus > Nicrophorus orbicollis. The sequence goes on along the minus strand of JAFMTC010014750.1, from coordinate 50,483 downwards.
CTTTATTAGTTTGTTATTGCAGTAGGGTTAATGAATATTTAGCTAATTATCATTAATTTCTCTTAAAATAACAATTAAAATATTCTCAATATGAATTTCTTAAGACTGATTGTATAATTGAATAAGTTTTGAAATGGTCTTATTATATGTAATAAATACTAATTAGGAAATTATTGTTATTAATTACCTTATTTGGTTATAAAACGTCTGTACAAAACTGAAATAAACGCTGAAAAACTGTCCTTATTTGGGCTCAAAAATGGGGTTTGTTCGTCACGATACGTCATCGACGGCTGCTAGTGTTAAACTAAGTCCTATTTGGACTTAAAAACATTGTTATACGTGTATTTGATTAAACAAATGTATTGTTACGAAGGCCCGAAGCTTCGAATCGGTGAGAATCGTCGTAAATCGTTAAGATGTATCAGCGAGCGCTAAGAAATCCTTATTGTGTTACAATAGAGTGCTCAAATAGGTGTGCGTTTTGTATACTCGGTTTACGACGGCTCAATTTACGCCGATTCGCAATGACGTCGTCGCTGATGCTAAACGGATTTTCGTTCCACAATTAAAATCGGATAATTTCTTCTGAAAATGTAAGATATCACAAACTTTGAAACTTCATTTGCAAAAAAATAAATAAACTCATTACAGTAGAAATTAAGAAATGTAAAATTCAATTAAGTTCTTGTAAAGGGCTATAAACTGTAGATCTTTCTACTCTTAAATTTATAATATTTGTAATTTGTATTAAATTTTATTAATAAACAAAATGATTTGCTTATTTTTCACTTATGTTGAACCTAACCCTTTACTTCACTGCAAACGTGGCTTCATTTTACGACGTCTCGATTTGCGCCGTATTTCGAAGTCAACATGTATTTAAATAATTGTGAATGTATTGATTGTGCCTGAAATTACTGCATAATTTCAAGTATTAAATTACCAAGAATTAACATCATATATACAAAGATCTGTAATTAGAATCATATTTAGGAAAATAAGTATTTTTGTAAAGTAATTGGTTTATTAGAGTGAAATTCAGAACAAGTCAAAAAACAGTACAGGAAAATATAGATTAATTCCTATTCTGTTTTTGCTTTTTTCTTAATCTCACTGTTCAAAGATTTGAAGTGTTCTGTTTTTACATGTTCTCAGTTTTCTGGACAATTCTATCTAATTCGATGGCGCTCACCTAAAGCCGGTTATAATAAAGGTAACGTGAGATTTGTATACTTTGTGAAGTGTTCTGTTTTTACATGTTCTCAGTTTTCCGGTCAATCCTACTCGGATTTTAAATGTTCTCAGTTTTCCGGTCTATCCTATCTAATTTGAAGGCGCTCACCTAAAGCCGGCAATAAAAAAGTTTACGTGTGATTTGTATACTTTTCTGTTTTTACATGTTCTCAGTTTTCCGGTAAATCCTGCTCTGATATTAAATGTTCTGTTTTTACATATTCTCAGTTTTCCGGTCTATCCTATCTAATTCAGTGACGCTCATCTAAAGACGGTAATAGTAAAGTTAATGTGAGATTTTTATACCATATAAGGAGTGAACACCTGCACTTTACAATCTAATACATAAATTATCTCTAGTAGTTACAATTATAAGGCAAATAAATAATTAATAAAGTTTTAAATAAGAAATTAAAAAATCTAAATCTAAAGTACTAATTTGAAAAGTATGTGTTAAATATTTGTAATTGTTAAAAGATTTGCAAGATCAACACTTTTCAAAAATGTGTTGAACTTTTGGAGAAAAAATAACGTAGAATTTCCCCCCATCGTAAAATCTGTATATGGGGGGAAATCCGATGGTAATCATTTAGTGCACGTGTGAAACGTGTACGTGCTCAACAGATTCACACTGACCATCGTAAATGTTTGCATCCGATCCTAGACAGATGTATAATCCTTTTTATATCTATATACAAAAAAAATCTACAAGTTCTACATATTTTCAACTAGTTAAGTACAAAGGAGAAGCAAGTAAGTAATTACTTATTTTAAGCAATTAGTTTATCGTATATAGAACATGTAATAAAAATCAAACTTCGGATTACAGAAATATGTTTTCAGATGAAAAAGGCAGTAGAATCAATTTATTTGCAGCGCATACGTTGATTTAAAAGAGCTTCTCCAACTGAAATTGTACCCCAACTCTCCCTGTTTGGCAAACACAATCTAAGGCTAATCAGCTTAGATTCTAAGCTAAAGCACATTTCCTTCTCTTTTGATCAAGAACAAAGCTTCGACTTGGTACTGGTCAAGTTTCATAGTTACACAATAAATAATAATCCATTAGAAAATTAAAGGTTGTTCTCATATAAAACTTACATTTCTTCCTTAAGTTTGATGTAAAAAAGCAAATTTTCAGATTTATGTATACGTGACTTTTCTTAGTAATTCAATATTGTAGAGCATCCATAAAATCACATTCAGCTATTTCTAAAAGTCAATGCCAATTCATTTATAGTTGACTCATTTGCAAATCCGTATAAATAGATTATGGGTTGGCAGAGTTGGACAATATTATGCCGATTTTAAAATCGTTGCACGCGGCTGGTAACATTGTTTTTTTTTCTTCTAAAAGCAAATCCTTCTTCATAAATCATCATAGGCAGGTGCCGGATGAGAATCGAAGCAGTCTGGGTGAAAACACGATATTTATACTTCGTGTGATGAGGCCATCACGGCCGAATGCAAAACCGCAAACCGACTGCAAAATAAATGTATGCGTGAAGGGGGAACAGCTCTGAGTAGTAACATATATTTTTAGAGACTTCCGAGCTACAGGAAAGGGTAATATTCTGGCTCCTCTCCGGTATTGCACGCAGCACCCCCATAGCAACACGTGATTTGTACGAGCGTGGCAACAGGGGTGTTCTCTTCCGACAAACCCGACAAATCGATTAACTACCGATGAACTTGAAAACACCAGACAAACAACTATTCCATAGACTGAAATTTTGTAATCTTAAGACAATCATTTACAGACGTATCTCATGTATCTGATATGTCTGATGTAGTGTGTATTTGATGTATCAGTTTTTTTAACCTCACGTCGATCATTTACTGATATATCTCATGAATCTGATGTGTCTTGTCTATCTGATGTATAAGACAGAAATTTAACTAAAAGTTGAAATTTATTGATGTTTTATAATTAGCATTTTTTTTTAACCTAAAGTCAATCATTTACTGATATATCTCATGAATCTGATGTGTCTTGTGTATCTGATGTATAAGACAGACATTTTACTAAAAGTTGAAATTTATTGATGCTTTATAATTAGCATTTATTTTTAACCTAAAGTTAATCATTTACTGATATATCTCACATATCTGATGTGTCTTGTGTATCTAATGTATCAGACAGAAATTTGACTGAAAACAGAAAATTATTGTTACTTCATAGTTAGCAAATTTTATAACCTTAAGACAATGATTTACTGGTATATCTGATGTGTCTGCAGTATCAGTCAGAAATTTTACTGAATTATTCTTGCTTTATTTTTTTACCTTAAATCAATGATTTACTGATATATCTCATGTATATGTGTCTGATCTATCTTGTGTTTCTGATGTATCAAACAGAAGTTTTACTGAAAGCAGAAAATTGTTATTTCAGAATTAGCAAACTTTATAACCTTCAGACAATAATTTACTGATGTATCTCAGGTATCTGAAGTGTCTAATGTATCTGATGTGAGTTATGTATCTGATATGTCTTATGTATCTAATGTAAATGATTGTCTTTATTTTGTAGTGATTTCTTTGGAAATTTCTTTAGGTTCGAGTTATATAATTTGAAAGGTTTTCGTTATATCAGATGAACATTTGGATGGCATCGTCGCATTTTAAGGATGCGTATGTATTAAATTCAGCTGTATCGATCCATGCGCGAAGCAATTGCATTTCAATATCAGCTGTTGCGCATCGCAACCCCGACCCTCAACAATAAAATTCACGACGACCCTCAAATTTTCCACATTTTCCGAACAAATTGAAAAGCAAATCTCGAATGGACGATGAAGAATGAGCACCCCTGCCTTCCAACAACAATGAAATTCATCAAGAGACTCGAATTTTCTAAATATTCCGACCTTCATTTCGAATGGACAACGGGGGCTGACAACCCCATCAGCAAAATTCATCGAATTTTCCAACAAAATTTCCCAACCAGAATAAATTAGAATTGAAAATAATCAAAACAAACAAACATCTGGAATGGACATTGAGGGATGACCACCCCTTTTTCCTCAACCCTTGGATCGAAATTAATTAATCCGATTCGTTTATTTGCTCTTGGGAACACGAACGTCGTTAGATATTTAATTGCGAAGTGTTTGTGTGTGTGGGGGGGGGAGGGTTGGAATCGATGTTTTCGAGAAACCGGAGATTCGGCCGATGCTCAAGTAAATCTGATGTGCATTTCAGCGTCGCCGCTAACGATCATCCGGATCGGGTTTCCTGTTTACCGGGAACGAATAATGTGTATCGTACAATCTTTTCATTCCTACGATCCAATATTATTCCAGTTAGATGAAATCCGTGCCAACTATAAACATGTTTACGAATTCTGCCTTCCGTTTGCATTTCAGGGGGAATGGAATCGTACAAACGCGGCAATTTATTTACGATCCATGTAATCCTTGATTCCAATTTCATAATAATACCAATCAAATACAATTTGGACAGATGTTTTTATATGGGAATCTTAGAAATAACTTAATATTATTATTAAATATACAATAATTACTATTAGAGAATTACCTCACATAATCGTTTACAACTTTATCCTGTTCGAAACCGCACTAATTGAAGACTTTATAGAGACATTCTGAAACTGTTCTATCATAAATACACATTGATCAAGTCGCACTATGCGAGGTATTTCTGTATTTCTTAGGAAAATAATTGACTCTGCTTTTATCCTGTTTGAAATCGCACTAATTGAGGACTGTATTGAGAAAGAAATCATCAATTATATATATTTTTTTAATTATTTTTAAAACTTTAATGTCGTAATTTTGTGAAAATGAATTTTGAAATAATGTTAAGAAAATTTTGCAACAAAAATATCCATAATTCAATAATAAGAAGATGTGATCTAAACTGGAGTAACTTGCCTTTATAAAGAAATTAAACAATTTTAGCAATTTGAAAATGTATATTGAAAAATTAGTAATCAAAAAGTTTCTAATTCATAACAAATTCGTTTAAAAAACTTCTTCTAAACTTTAACTTAGTAATTGTGAAGAAATTAATTAATAAATTTACAAAAAAAAAACAAGAATCACATCTTTTGAACTGTTTAAGTCTTTGTTAAGAAATTGAATAGTTTTTAATTCATAACAAATATTAGCCCATTTCTTGTAGTGGATCTTAGTGCAGCAATAAAATAGATGGAGCAATTGCTTAAAGTAATCAAGTGATTGCACTAATAAATGTTTAAGTGTAAATCGTGAAACCGCTGATGAAAATCGAAATTAGCTCGAACCATTAATCAGTTTTTAAATTTGAACAATTCCCTCAACGCGCAACCGATTTCACGAGCAGATCCGTCTTTAATTACTTCAAACCCGGTTTTAATACTGCAAGACGACAACCAGGCGGATGGATAAGGGCAAATCTAAAATTTAATTACTTTCCTCCCCAATAATCTCCCTGTTCTTGGTTTTAACAAAAACTTTCCTGTCTGATAAAATTATATGATTAGAACTTCTTAGTTCAGGAAAAATCTATGGAAACAATATATAAAATATAAGTGAAGACCTTAAGCTTTCAAATACACCCATATCTCGCTATACGGCGTTTCGCTATAACGGCGCTCTTCAATTAAGGCACGTTTTCAATTTACGGCCTAAAATGTTTCGCAATAACGGCAAAAAAGAACTTTTTCGATGTCGATATATCTACATGTTGCCAATCTTGCGCAAGCGCAATAATTGATTCGTTATACGGCTTTTCGCTTTGCGGCCAAGTTTCGTGGAACGTATCTAGGCGGTAAAGCGAGGTATGGGTGTATTCTATTATACAAAATAAAGAGAACTTGTAAGTTTTCCTTAATTTTCTTAAGGAAAATTCAAATTTTCTTTTCGAAAATTATGGTATTCCTAATATTTTTTTTAAAAATTTTATATTAAAGTTACGTTTCATTTAAAATGGATTCATAATAATAATAATTTTCATTTCCCAATTGTTATTAATAGATTTTACAAGTGAAAATTGGTTTTCCAATCAATTTCATAATTCGATAATTTTATCATAAATATATTTATAAAGTAATGATTCATTTGTGATATTTTGAGTGAATTTATGATTTGAGAAAATTTTGATCATTTTTTTGGAGGCGAAGGAAAACGGAAACATATAAATAGCAAATTGCTGTTACGTGCGCATTTCAGAAAATAGAACTTGTTATTTTCGGTTTTCATAAGGAAAAATAAAATTGAACCGTCAATTGCAAAACGAATTTTCTTTCCGAGAATTTCGAATAGTTTATAAGAGCTAACATTTGTATTATTATCAAACATTTTTTTTTAATCCATTTTCTTATTTCAATAATTACATTGTTAATTAATCATTTTAAAGGCTTCATTAGTTCAAATGGATTGCTTTGTTTGGGTAAATATCACAATTGTGAGTTTGGGAAAATTGAATAAACTGGAAACAGTTCAAGCAAATGTGAATTGCTCCGAAAATATGAATAGCTACGTGCGAATTCAGTCGTAAACAGAAAATAGAACGTGTTGTTTCCCCTTTTCTTTTCAAAACGAAAATCAGAATTGAAATGTCAATTGGAGATTTGTATGAAAACAGCAAAGTACAAAACAATCTTTAACATATGTAACGATTTTATTAAAAAACAAACACAATTAAAACTTGCAATTAACAAACATTAACATAACTATATTCTTTAGTGAAATTGATGATTTCTCGAAGGTGTTGTAAACTGAATAACCATATAATTTGATAAAATCTATATAAGATACCTTAACGCAACCAGATTCTTTTCGTAACATTTCTTCAAGTTTCTTGGACTTAAAACAATAATAAAGTTATTATGTGATCTTGCTGCAGGTTCAACATTTGATCCTGACATTCGTCAACACCATAACAGTTTGGATTGTGTAATCAAAATTATGGTACCAATGATATTTGTAACACCTGCAACAGACAGATGATAATTACATCTATTCTTAGACTGTAACGTGACCAAATCTCCTGAAGCGGAGCCTGAACGATATTGATTTTACATTTTCTTATTTCGAATACGATACGTCTGGAAGATACATTTAGTGTGATTTGTTTGTGCATTTATATACACGTACCTAGGGGAATTTCAGCTGCCGTCTGCAGGGACGTGTTTCATAATCAACTCTGAACAAATATATGGATATATATATATATATTAATGTATATATAAAATAAAAAGTAATTTCAAAACAATACTTGTTGTTTTTCAGTTGCTGATACACACGGTGTATATCCGTATATTCGCATTGTTTCAACTTTTACAAATCTATATATTATGCATACAAAATGTGTTTGCTTTATTCAAATAACGGAGTTTCAAATTAATGCCCAAAACAATAGTTGTTGATTGCATACGAAAATAACGAAATAAATCGCTATTTTCAGCATATTTCCACCCACGAATAGAATATTTTCATTTTGAAATTCATTGCAATGAAAACGTTCATTGTTACTGTATTCACCTTAAAACATGAGTCAACATTTTAATAAAAATATATTTCCAATAAATTGTGTGTCAATGTTCCTTTTGATTTTTTTTTTGAAATTTTCTTTCTGTCTGCTTTAAATAACACAACGATTTTCTTATTGTTTCGTTTCGCTTTAAGTACGTAACATTCCTTGTTTTGACATGTGACTAGATCTTGCAATGAACTTGTGCAGACGACCGTCATTCACGTGTAGTTCCACGTGTTTCATAACGTGACCAAATATATCACAGTTGCACATTTTTATTCGTTTTTGAAGAACGGTTTTGTCGAGCTTCTGCAAGGCACGTTTTTCGTCGTGAAATTACTAAGATTTCATTCAGTATTTCATTCAACCACTTTCACATCTAATAATGATTATTTTAGACAAATGCAAACATATTTAAGAGATTGCATTCAGTATTTCAACCATTTTCGTAATGAGAATTTATACACAAGACATTTTAGAGTATGTTTTTTTTTTCAAGCTTCAGCAAATTACGTTTTCATCGTAAAATTACTAAGATTTCATTAAGTATTTCAATCATTTTATATCTAATAATCATAAATTTATATTAAAAACATAATTTTGTTTTACAAGTTTCAGCAAAGTACATTTTTCATCGTAAAAAACTAAGATTTCATTAAATATTTCAATTTTTTTAAATGTAAATATTATAATAACTAGTAGATCGACCAAAGAAATGTTTGGATCAAATACTTGGGATACAACTAATATTAATTTAACTATTATAAAATTTCCTTTTAGTAAATAAATACACCCATACTTCGCTATACGGCTGCTCTTTATACGGAATTTCGCTATAACGGCCCTCTTGAATTTAGGCACGTTTTCGATTTACGGCCTAAAATGTTTCGCAATAACGGCAAAAAAACTTTTTCGATGTCGATATATCTGCATACTGCCAATCTTGCGCAAGCGCAATAATTGATTCGTTATACGGCTTTTCGCTTTGCGGCCAAACGTATCCAGGCCGTAAAGCGAGGTACGGGTGTAATTTTCTTTCTAATATTCCACGTGATGAAAATATATGATGCAATAAAGAAGGAAGGAACGTGAAAATCGCAGTGTGCCTTCAAGAAGCAATAAAAATCCCGTATTGACACTTTCATCTGGTTTTCAGACGTTTACGTCCGGACACGCCGTGCGTATTTTGGCTACCTCAAGCTTTATTATTCCGTGCTGCATTTGTTATGCAACAGTAAAAATGCCCGAAATCCGAACAGTGCGCTTCCATAACAACCGTAAAACCAGTTTATTGATTTATTGAGAAACGGTTGTTAAAAAATTCCACCGAGGGAAATTGGTTTACGATTCAGAAACTCGACGATGATTTATCGCTTTCCCTGTTTTCACGACAATCAAAGAACACGATCCAGAAAAGAAACGCTCGTTTTATAGGTACATGCATGTCGATTGAATAACACCTAGGATTATTTTGCAAACCGACTATTTTTGTACGTGAACCTTACGATTTCCAATGCGATTTTTCGAAAGTTCATATCTGAAAATTCATTTTCCAATAAAAAAATCGATTCTATGAACATTTGTCTTTAATTTTAGTATTAAATATGTTTTCAACATTTATCATTAATAAGCAAAAAAGTTTATTTTTTTAGATCAAATTTGAGAACTTATTGCGTGGTCTCTTTACATAGAATATTCAGTATTTCATCTATCTTTATTGATTGTCCAGTTATTAAGTAAAACATAACATTGTTTTTTACTTTAATTTTGATAACATATTACATGATAACCGGCAATACCACATAAATTACTATAATATCATTCGATTCTCTGAAGACTCCTCTTTTATTTGAGTGATTTCTAGCTTTACTAATTATCGAGAAATTACTAAAAATGTAAAGACACTACATAGTTTTTTTTTATATAAATTACTAAAGACTTCTTAATTATGACTTCACTTTTGAAAATATATTACGTAAAAACAATTAATACCACATAAATTACAATAATCTCATTCGATTCTCTACAGATTTATCTTTAATTTGAATATTCAGTACTTCTTCTATCTTTATTGTTACTTGGCAAACATTAAGTAAAACGTTAAGTTCTTGATACTTTCCAATTTATTAAGTTAAATTTTTCATTTACTTATATTTCAAGTACTCACAAATGATGTTTGATTTATTGGCTAAAAACAATTAGATGTAAAACCGTTAACAGAAAATACTTGTCAAGTGACAAGTACTTGTTATGTTTATTTATTTTTTATTTACTGCTATTTTAATAGCTTATTACTTGTAAATGGCTGAAACCAAGTAAATACCATTCTGTGAGTATTTCTCTTTCATTTGATTATCTAATTTATTTTATAGATTGTCAAATAATTAAGACATTTGACAATGCTTTTGATTTTCTAACTTTATTGATTGTCGTGTAATTGAGTAACATGTTAAATGTTAAATTACTGTTATTATTTCACATGACTCTATATAAATATTTAATGATGTTTCAGATTTACTGAAAGTACATTCGAATATTTTACGTTATATTGCGTGCGCATTTTTTATTCAAATTCTATACAACTAGAACTTTTCCAGACTAATTACAAGTTTTCCTCGCATCCATATGACTAGGGGAATTGCGAAGTCAATCAAAGTTTTAATGATGTCTGCTCCAAAAAATATATAAAATGGTATCAGAATAAGGAAGGTAACACGAAATGTATTGATGAAGAGACGAAGCCAATCGAAGTAGATATTTCATTTCTACAGCGGCGCAGCCATGCCGCTCCCTGGGAGATGCCGGCAAGGCCTATCGATTTTCTTCCAAACGATGACCTAGTCTACGTCAAACCATGTTGAAACCAAACTTTGCTTCCCTTCAACACCTAAACCCACAGTAATATTTCAGTTCATCCCAAATTCCATACAGAGATTTGATGAACGTTTGATGGTTCTTTTGACAACCTCAAACATATTGCGCTTTAGGTTGCTCAGACCTTTTTAGGTGTAAAATGAAGTAAATACAAATCTGCTTGATTGTATTAGATGAATTCAAAGAAACGAACTAAGAAATTAACTAAAGAAAAGAACTATGCTCATATAAAACCTAAAGTAAATTAAGTCGAAATAAATTCAAGATAGCTACAAATCAACTGATACTCATTCATCTGTAACTTACCTATACGAAATTAGCTCCTCTCGCAGTTAAAGTGGTGTTATTACATCGCCTCGAACATTTCCAATCTACTTTTCTACAGTTGAAATCATACTTTTTTCTATCTGAATCATGAAATGCCTGTGCTTCGAGAGCATAGCCGGGTCGTGGTGTTGCGCGACGCGGCTCTCCTCTACTACTAGGGTTGCTGAGCGCATACCGGCCTGGATTTAACGCGCCGCATACGTATTTAACCGCTCGTATGCCGCCCTACGACCCTTGAAGTTACATAAACTTAGTACCAAGTACCAGATTTCTACCAAATAGTACTACCCTGAAGCATCTTCTGCTCTCCGTTGAGAATTTAAGGGTTATTTGTAACGAATCCAATCTAATTAAAAATACATTTTGTACATACATAGAAAGCTTTATTCGATATTCAAATGATGCGTACAGACATAAATTCAATTGTTGTTACAGTTTTACATCAATCAACGTTTTATTTTCTTTCAATACACAATTCACTTCCAATATTCTTAATATTAAACATTTATTTCAATGATGGATCTTCGCTCATGCGCAAATGAAAGTTGGAAGACTTCATTCGACACTGTCACGTAAAGAAACTTTTTCCACCAAAGTTTGTCTTTCAAATATTCATTCCAATAAAGGTTTGCACTATATGTAATGGACTCAAAGTCACGAGTAACACTTAATCTTACTACTAGAATAATAATATTGTCAGGCAATAGACGTCAAACATAAAACATTTAGCTATTAATCTCATTGATAGAATATGGTAGCTTATGCAACATTTATTTGTTTATTTTATTACTACATAACACATTTGTTATGTAATAGACTGAAAGTCTCTAGAAACTCTTAATTGTTTAGTAAATCTTAATACTACATAGAAGCAACACATTCGTTACGTAATTGACTTTAAGTCGTATGCCAGTGTTAATCATACCAGTAATATAACACATTTCTTAGGTAATTGACTGAAGGTCCTACGTACAATTTAATTGTTAATCTTATTTATCACAAGCAATAACACATTGGCATTATAACAAACATAAAATAATATTGAATATTTATTTTTCAATTTGTTTTTTTTTTTAATAATAATTACGACATTGAAGACAGTTAATACAACATAGAGAACAATGAACATTTATACATTTTGTATCAATAAATTATTCAGTTTCATCATCGCTGTCAGCATCATCATTGTTGTCTCCAGCATCCTCAGCTATATTTTAAAAGGAGAAGAAAAAATAGTTAATGTTGTGTATCCTAACATTGCATCTACCAGACTCACCAACATCCTTAATGACCACGCTTTGATAAGCTTGTTCATCCATTGGAGTGGAAGTAGAATTTTCATCTTCATCATCGCTATCCCCAAGTAAGTTCTTACGCTTGGACTGTCCAGAAGTACTAGGTACTGCATCATTCTCCTCGTTGTCGGAATCAATTTTCTTGATCGTGATGTCCAACCCAATGTCTTCAAGGGCTTCCTCATATACTTCCTCGATGCAATGATTTGCCTCGAATGGTATGGTAGTGTTTGCAGAGAGTTCTCCAGTGGCAAAACAATATCTCAAATTTATAGGCTGGCCAAGCATTCTGGACATCCTTCTTTCGCCTCTCCCAGAATTCCTGTTCTGTCCAAAAATATTTTTTTTCTCCAGCTCGAAAATGCTTGCAATCAGTTTGCGTGCGACCTCGTGGCGTTTCTCGATTTGCATATCGAGATTCTTCGGAAAAGTCGCGTTGTAACGATGGCTGTTCTTGCCGATCCTCTTGGGCCATGGGGCATCCAAGCTTTCAATGGGATAAGGGAATTGGAGAACGACTGTGTTCGACTCGAAATGGTAAAACAAAATCGGTTCACCAAAATTCCTCATCTGCAGATGTGCAGGATTGACGTGCATCGAAATGTCAAGAAAGTTCCTCGACGGACCGTACTGCATGCATCTAGATTCCCTGAATAGGTATTCCGGAGCGCCGAAGCAATCTTTGATATACTTTGAGATAATTTCATCAACGACTTCGATTTTCCTTGAGGACAGCCTGAACCGCTCAAACGGATAATTGTATTTTGTCATAATGTTGTTGTTAATAACAGCGCAGGCTCTCAAATTTGCAGCATCCTGAAAGTGAGGGCTTTGCATGCATACAAAATT
>JAFMTC010014749.1:80362-94318 GCA_018845635.1 Nicrophorus orbicollis | reverse complement strand
CTCCAATTCCCCCGTGATTAACACTTCGGACATCTCGAACTCCTTTAATTGCATATACAAGTCGGCTAACTGCAACTTGAGATCAGGATTCGCCGTAGAAGAAATTGCATCTTTGTAGAAGACAACGGCTTTTTTGTAATAGTGTGTATCAATTAGGGCCTTTCCCATTTTAGAAGTCAAATACGGATCGGAAGGATTCATTTGCAATGCGTTGTTGTAAGATTCCAGCGCTTTATCGGGCTCCAGGATTCTCATATAGGCGTCTCCGAGCAATAAAAAGCTTTCCGGTCCGGGATTGAATTGAACCATTTCATTGTAGCACGCCATAAACGCTTTCTTATCCTGCCTATACACTAAATAAGTTTCAGCCAGCTGCGTTTTAGCTTTCAAATAATAAGATTCGTTGGGATTGACTTTAGTCAGCACGTCGATTGCTTTTTGCACGTTCCCCATTTTCGCAGCATAATCTGCACTCAATATCATCATCCTTGATTCTTCCGGTGTCTTCTGAAATTCCGCCATAGCCTGCTCAATCAAATTAGAAGCTTCGTGAGTCTGATTGGCTTTAGTGTAACTATCTATGAGTTCCACATAAATAGTAGCTTTATCCGCTGAAACGTCTCGGATTTTCGTCAAGCTTAAAGCAGTAGTTAAACTCTTTATGGACTCATCCCAATTGTTCCTCTGCTTTTCAATCAAACCCTGAATCAAGTGATAGAAAGGACTTTCGCGAACCTTGAAGTTATGGCTCAGCGCAACTTCCAAACACTGAGAAGCCCTTTCGTAAGAAGAATTGTTCAAATGGATTTGCGCAATCAACAGTTGGGCGTCGGTTAAAGTTGGATCACGTTCAATAATAAAATTTAAAGTTGCCATAGCATCTGAGTAATCGCTATTCAGGAATTGCACTTTACCATACAAATATTGTGCTTCCAATAATCCAGGGCAAGCTTTAGTGAGAACTTTCAGAGATCTTAATGAATTCACTATTATACTGTCAGGTTTATCCAAAGATTTCTTGGATGAAATTTTCGGTGCGTACTCCATGTAAACTTTGATTACTCCCAAAAGAAAATCTACATCCAAGAGACGTAAATACTCTTCGCCAAATGCTAAAGGCGTGACGTTTTTAAGTTGCTCGGCAATCGTTTCTTCGAGAAATTGAATGGTCGAATCTGCATTTTCCGACAATTTAGCACGCATAAATAATATTAAAGGGTGGTTCTCATGGTTTTCCTGCAATTCGAGCAAAAAGAATAATTGTTGCTTGATTTGTTCGGATTTTCCGTTTTCCAGAAACTCGCAGAGCGTCATTCCTAGCAAAGCGTCGAAAGAGGTTTTATCGCTTTTCGAAGCAGTTTTAAAATACTTAATGGCTTCTTTAATTTTTCCTTGCAAAATGCACTGATATCCAAATTCAATCAAATTGTTGACGTTATCGCTCGATAGATAAACGGATTTTTCAAGCATATTATAAGTTTCCGCCAATACTTGCTTGTTCCTGTTGCATAAGCGTGAGAAAAGAAAACCGTTTGTGGCAAGAATATCGCCGTTCTTCGATTCCAGCCTTTCCAAGAGATCCACGAAAGCGTTAATCTTTAAAGCAATATCCTCGTAGTTCGAACTATTGCAGAGCATTATTAAGATCTCGATCTTTAATGCTGTATAGTTGTTATCATCGGTGGATAAAACTCTTAAAAGCGTTTCATTAGCTTGATCGAAATCCTGAGCTGCGAATAATATAATCAACTTATTGACAAGCGCAATTCCCATGGATGGAAACCGAACTACAGCTTTATTAGCAACATTTAAAGCTTCTTCGTTATTTTTGTTCTTCGAGAAAGCTTGGGATAATCCCAGAGTCGAATCTAAACTCCTTTTATTCTCTTTGAGGCATTGCTCGAAGACGTAAATTGCATCTTGAGTTTTACGAAGCTTCAACAAGATCCAACCTTTAAGAGGATTCGTACTTGGGTTTATCCTCAAAGCGCGATCGATGTATTCCAAGGCTTTTTCAGTTTTTCCAATTGAGTAAAGGACGAAAGCAGCGTTCGTCCAATCGGAAACCGTAGCTACATTCCGATACTCTCGCAATTTCGCATCGAGATTCGCGAGAACGTCTTTCTCGACGTTTCCCATTTTCTTGTGGGTGTAAATGAGAGCAACAGTTGAAGCCAATCTGATATCATTTTCAGATTTCAGCACTTCGAGCACTTTTATTGATTCGCTGAGACGATTGTTTAGGTTCAGAGCTAACGCACGATAGAGATTAAACTTTATTTCACCTACAAACTTTTTCAAAGCATCGTTACAAAGAAGCAGCATTTGTTGGTAGAGCCTTTCCCGAAGGGCGAAATGAATGCTGGCATAAGCATCTTCGAACTCCATTGTTTACGAAACTACGTTGTTTACATACATGTCCTCATTTTGGTTGTAAAAGTGCACCAGGAAATCGCAATGCAGTGCGAATTTACTACCTTCAGCCTTCAAATGATCAAAGGTTTTCTGTAAAGAACAAAAACATCGTTAGATGCAGCAGATATATGATTAATTTAATAATGATTTAATCCCCATGTAAATGTTTGTATCTATCTTATAATGAATGATGTATTGATTTTGACAGTAGGTGCATTAAACCTTTGCAAGTAATTTCCCAATGCCTTGGCCCTCAAACTCCTCTGGGACTTTGGTATGGTTCAAGTCATACTTGGTGCTGCTCTTATCATACTCAATATAAGCATATGTCTTTGGAGCCAGCTCGATTCGGAACAGGTTCTCATCCTTGCAATCTTCAAGCTTATATTGAAGCTCCCTTCTTTGTGATGTTGTTATCGAACGAGTGGTCATTCTCATTGTTCTACCGATTGTTGTGGTCAATTTCGTGGCTTTCATTTTACTTTACAGTAGGTTAAACGGTGTTTAGTGCACTACAAATAAAAATAGAATGATTTCTTACTCTGTGGACTCTTTATCCCCGCCTGACAAGCTGATGTTTACAAACTTACTGAAAATCCGACGTCATGGAAACAAAAGAGGTTTCAAAACGGTTTTTGAAGGATATTAACTAAGCACAATGCACACTAACCTAAAAAGATAATTTAATTAAAAACTAGATTAAATTGAATTATTTCTTAGGAATTTCTTTATAACTTAAAAATAGCTATTAAATCTATTAAGAAATGTAAAAGTAAAACTAATTGCATTAATCAATAAGAATTGTAGTTTAACGTTAGTTTGGTTGCCTACATTACATTATTTAAATACTATGCATTGTTTCAGGAAAATAACAATAATTATCTTATTATTCAATTAATTACAGTTGATTTATTATTTATAAAAATAATAAATATAATGTATAGGTATACATTAAGAAATGGTCATCTATGGTTTGAAACTTAGCTAAACTGCGTTGTCCTCTTTAATGTTGTACAATTTTATATTGAAAAATATAACTATTAAATTGCATATTTTACATAATTATTGTATAATGTAATATGTATTTAAAACCATAATTACATTGTAGATTAATTTAAAACAATTGTTGAAACTTGTTAGATAGAATACATTAATAAATTGTTGAAATTATTTTTGATCAAGTAAACTTTAATCAAAAAGTTTTAATTTTATTTTTTATTATTCAAGTCCTGTATATTTATACCATAATTCCTTTTGAGACAGAGTTCTTCAAATTGTAGATTACTTTAGAAATTTACTACATTAAGCAACTAGAAATGACTGAGGTCAAAATGAACTCCAAGAGCAAGCAATTAGAAAAAGATATGGTTTCTTATGTAATACAAAAGAAGTGTTTCAAATGTTATGCAACCACATGTACAATATAATTATTTAAAAAAAATGTAGCTACTATTTCTAATAGATAATGAAGGGCATATTTGTAACAATGTGTATTTATATAATGCTATTTATATGCTTACCTTGTTTATCCAAAGCAATGTATAATCATTGTATTTTGTAAATCTGAACAGGAACTGAATTATTGTTATTATATGATGTGAATTACAAGTAATCATCTATAATTATAGATAGATAAATATATAATTTTATATAGATATAGTCAGTGACGAATCAAGAATATTCACAATTCTTTTACATCTTCTGCAACAAGAAGGAAATGTCACTTCTGAAACAACAGATTTTGCGTATATATTTGTTGCTGGATTAGATATTATACAATATGTAACTACTAAAACATATGGTTATCAGCTATTTCAATAACCATTAATAAATATGTAACAGTTATTGTGAAATGTTTCATTATTATGATAGAAATATAATTATGCACATTTTGTCCAAGATTTATCAATGGAGCAGATAATAGCATGTTTCTGTTATCTTTTATTTGTATTCATTGATAATAAGATCATTGTCATTGCCTGATAAAGAGTAACAGATAATAAAAAAAGAATGTAATTTTATAACAATTTGATATTTATATAAAACGTAAGGTCATTAAAAACAATTATAATTTCCTATAAGTATGTCAAGTGTGCCTAAAATGATGTTACATATAGATATGAAATTATAAATTATCAGCAATAAAAAATATGGGTGAAACTGATCACTTTTCGGAATATTGAGGCATTGATTCACTTAGAAAGTTTAAAAAAATAATATTTTTTTTGTAAAAACATTCAATCATAATAATTATATGTACAAATTATTAGTTTTTATAGGTAAATGATAATTTTATAGAGTGTAGTCTCATTTAGTACAGTTTATTATTGTGTAAAGTTGATAGTGGAAATCTTACAAATCTAATAACATTTTATTAAAGTAATATGCAAAAGTGTACATAAACTATATTCATTGGACAACGTGATCTTTGTATTTATGAATATTGTAATTATAATATTCCCTTAGATACCAGCAGGAAATTTTGATTTTACCCTTGTTCTTGATAATATGATCAAAAGTTTCCTGAAGAAAAGTAAATCACAATCATTTATTAATTAATAAACTTAATGACGAACAGATTTCTTACTTTTGCTAACACGTGAGAAGCCGAATCCGATCCAAAATCCGGCGGAATTTCCATCTTCAACAATTCGTAAACGTTACCCTTCTTTACGTAATCCACGAACGCCGTTTTCTTGTCCAATTTCATCACGAATTGCGTTGGGGTCACCTGCAAATTATACTTCAAACGCGAAATCGTCGTTGATATGGACCGGAGGAATGGCAAAGCAGTGGACATTTTGCGTGACTGTTCTCACGCGAATTGACATTTTCAAATTGATTAATTGTCACAATTTAGCTACGTCGGTGCACTTATTTGCAGCTGCAATGAAGCTACTCTACTCATTGTACAGCATTTAATATTAGCTGAATCCATATTTTCCAATTGGAAAACAAATTGCTACGAAGATTTTTAATATTTAGGTCAGATTTTATTATTTAATAATTGAGTTATATAAGAATATCAAATGAATTTATTGAGTATATTAGGGCAGAAAGACTTATGAGTACACCCATACCTAAAATGTTTCGCTATAACGGCAAAAAAAACTTTTTTTCGATATGTTGCCAATCTTGCAATAATGGATTCCTTATACGGCTTTTCGCTTTGCGGCCAAGTTTTTTGGATCGTATCTAGGCCGTAAAGCGAGGTATGGGTGTATTTAAAACGTCTTCGTAACAATGCCATTACAAAAATTAGACGTGAGTATTCCTCAGTGCTTTTGGTGTTGGTATCTGTTATATTCAAGATTGTTAGTCAATTAAATCTTAAGATCATACAAGAAAACTATTGCAAACTAAGTAGTATTTAACGTGTTATACATGTAGTTATTAAAATAAGTTGTAGAGTACCCATCCATTGCTTAACTGTTACAACTAAATATAGGTTATTTCTGATGTTACAAAATTTGTAATTTGCATACAATATTAGTAATTTTAATTCATTGAGTTATTTTTATATTTATTCACTTTATAAAATATATACTAAGACTTGGTAATCCTTTGCAATCTGTTATCAGTGTAGTTATTATACAATAACTATGTAGGTCACCCGTTTCTTGTTTAATTTTTGTAAGCTGTCAAATATCGGGTCTTATGAATTCTTAGTGAGTAGTGTGGAGTGAAAGAAGAATTCCTATTAATTTTAAAAGAATTAAAGATTCTCTAATTCTGTGTAGTTGTTATGTCGACCATAAATTGCTTAACTCTTGCAAAGCATTTTTTTACTAATCGTGATTGAGAAATATATTTGTATCTTGATTCAATGTGCTGTGTCTTTAAAAATTGTTTTACATTTCATTTATTTCATTCATTCTTCTCAGCAAGGCTAAGTAAGAATAAGATGTTTTTAAGACCTTAAAAAGATGAACGGTTTAATACGTGTTTGTTTCTAGTGAGTATTGAAATACCTGCACTAAAGTTTGTAGTGATAAGTTGAAGAACTTGCCGGCGGTCAGCATAACGGGTTTCTTGGACCTTTCCATGATTATGAAAATCGTGCGGCAAACGCTTGACCCGCAATAATACCAATCCGACATGTAGCAAGCTTCTCCGACTCCTTCGCTCTTCGAATATATTGTTTGCTTTAGTGAAAACAATCCGTTTGTTTTAAGAAGTCTTTAATTACCTTACTAAGAATATCGTGTCCGAACCAGCAGCACATCAAAACTTGTATCAAATTGCAAGCAAAGTACAGGACAAGTGTAATGAACTTTAAATCCTGCAGAGAGGTCTGACAACGGAAACGCTTAATTAGATTAGTCTACAGCGCATAATTAACTAACTCACGACAATGATTTGAAAGCCAGTGACGCAAATGATGATGCTGCTCGCAAGGAATTGAACAAATTGCACGAACGAGAACATGTTCTCAATGTGCTGTGAGTACCTGCAACAATGGTTGGATATCATTGGAAAATTGCATTCAATTCAATAACAATCTCACTCAATTATTTTCACGTGATGCTTCACGTGATAATTCAATCGCCTCTTAACAATTACATCATTCTTCTCTCTATTTCCATAGTCGTTGTCGAGCCCTAGACGCAGATTGGTGAGATTATCCTTAAGGATCTCAAATTGGGCCGAGCCAATTGTTATTAAAATACAAACTATGCAGTCGAGGCTTGAGTGAACGTATCCGTTCATTATAACGGAAACGATTTGATAAACGAAGAGGACGTAGCGAAAATCTTTAACGTTAACTGGAAAATAACTGGGGAGCGGTAGCAGCTTATTGTCGAGGAATGGGAACACCATGAAGAAAACGATGGTTACTGAGACGCAAGCTCTGAAAGACCAACCAAATATGAAGCATTTACGCATAGCGTTTTTTATGAAAACGCTTTGCTTTTCAGAGTAATTATTGAAGAACGGATCGTGCAGGTATTCCTCCAACTTCTGGAACCCGACAAATCGGATGTGGAAGTTCAGCAGCTTAGAGACATACGTTGTTTGGGTTAACCCAAAGTAAAGCGTTTCAATGACCACCGGAGTATCATCAAGGTTATAATAGATATTATAAGCCATGGACAATATGAACCCAAAACTGAAGGTGAAAGTAATCAAATATCTTATAAAATAAGACCAAGTAAAATCTTTTCCATACACCGGATAAGATCCGAACCAATACATAACTTTCTTTTCGAAATCGAAGCAGTTCTTAGGCGTTTGCTCCTGAAACCAGAAAAAAACTTTAAAGTTCCCACTAAATAACATTAAATAATAAGACCTGTTTCGTGAACATCTTTCAGCGTCTGGTGATCTAATGTGAGTTGAAGTGCAGGGTGAAACGGAATTCTTAATGAACATAATTACAGCGGCGGTTTGTCTGCGTACAGACGTCTTAATACGGCGTAATAAGAGTACGCCGATCGCAGCAGCTGCAAATATCGTTTATTTAAGTATTCTCTTTAAGTAATTTAAACTGTATTTTCACCATTGCAAAAGTGGATAACGTCAATGTGAAGAGTTTTCCGGCGGTTAAGCAAATTGGCTTCTTGGCTCTCTCCATTATTAAGAACAACATCACTCGCACTCTTTTATCGCACTCGTTCCATCTGGACATGTAACAAGCTTGTCCAATATCTGCGCTCTGTGAATAATCGCATTTGTAGACAGGAAATATGAGGATTTGATAAGTGTACTTTCGTCATGAGATCGTGACCAAACCAGCAATATATCAGCACCTCGAAATTTATGCTTACCATGTAGAAAAGTAAAGATACAAACTGTAGTTTTGTAGGTACCTGTATAAATATCATTATAATATTTAATAGAAAATAAATAATTTAATAGCTTTCAACATTTTAGTAGATTTTAGAATATTCATTTTAACCTAAGGCTATGAATGATTTTCAGAAGTTTTCTAAATTCCTGGACAAAGTGTAGAATTATAGGAATCTCTGATGATATAATAATGAATAGTTGAAAGATAGTTGAAATAAAAGTGACAATATTTATAATTTTTATGTTTTTACTGTTTTTTTTTCAAAATGAAACTGTTAATGCCTAATATTAACTTTTAGGCAATTTCCTGTATCATATATTCCTAATATTCTTTTAGTAATAATATGCATTACTTCATTACTATACTTCATTATTATAATATAAAATACACATATTCATTGATTAACTTTTGTAATTATTGAATTATTACTTATTTGTTTTACTATAAATATGTATTAACTAAAAATCGATTATGTATATCTTGAAACGTGATAATAATTATGAAGTTAAGATATGATACGAAATGAAAACTTATAAAGTAGTTAAGATAACGATTATAAAGTAGTGCAGATCACTCATTCGTTATTTTACTGACTTTATATTGTTTAAGTAAAAGTAGCAATGGTTTATATTGATTTATAACATAATTTGCAGGTTAATACTGAAATATTTAGGTTTAAAAACTGTAAAATGTAAAATTATGATATATTAATTAATAATTGTGAATTAAATAATTACCACTAAAAGTTGAATACCGGTTAAGCAGAAAACCATTAAGCTGTTAACGAAAAGTAGAAAAATTCCAGCAGAGAAAACGCTTTCCACTTCATCAACGAAACTAAAATTAAGTAAAACACTAACGAAGATTACGTAATTTTGCAACAGCCAACCTCAATATAACGTTGTGATGTCGAACGCATTTCTTCAATCTTTCGACAACGACGCAATTGATTTCATCCTCGGTCATGTTCACATCCCCATTAATTTCTCTACAATTGGTTAAATTATCCTTAAGTACCTCGAACTGGCCTGACCCAATGCTTATTAAAGCGTTCGTGATTGCATCAATAGTGCAGGTCGTGAAGGCGTTCAAAAAGAAACAAGAGACCTGAAAGCAAAAGATCGGCGCCCTGTACTTCTTAATATCCAATGGGAACCATCCTGGTACAGCCAATTCGTTCCCATCCATCAATGGAAATACGGCGAACAAAGCCACAGTAGTCAAGCACATGTATCTGAGAGTATTTGCAAATCTCCTGTAAGCTATTATAGCGTTGTTTTGGAAATGAGCTTGTTCGAGGCTGTAGCTATTGAAGACCTCACTGCTCACGTAACTGTCAAACTCTTTGAGCTTGTGGCGTTGCAACATGAACGGGAATAGTTTGCAAAGAAAAGCGACCTGCGTGTTGAAGAAATACAGGGTTTCGATGACTTTTTCTAACTCGTTAATGTTATCGACGATCTTCACTAGCATCGAAATAAATTGCATCAAGGAAAAGCTTATGGTTATAAAACCTCTGAAGTAGTAAAATAAATTGAATCCGGTTGATTCCTTGTAGACTCCAGCATAAAACAATAAACGTTTTTCAGGAGCGTAACAATCTAAAAGATCTGATCTCTACAAATTACAAAAAAAAAAGAAACACTTCAACAAATATTCATACAAATGTATTTAATATACCTGATTATACATATTAAAAACTATTTTTTTGTAATTAAACTGTTTATATTAAACACAAACTCATTAGTGAATTGCATCAATTTAACTAGCTTTTATATAACACCTCTGTAATAAATAATTAATAAGCAGTTCATGAAACGTCGAAGTTTTAATTGCGGTGTAAAGTGTTTGAAAGCTTGTATAATGCAGCTTAATTATCCTTGTAAACTCTTTGCAGTACGGCGAAATACGAATAGGACGATTTCAGGATCTGAAATGTTTGATTAATTTAGTGAGTTTTGCAGTTCAGTTTCGTAATTACCATCATGTAGGTTCCTAAAGAGAGGGTCAAAAATTTCCCAGCCGTCATTTCAATTTGCCTTTTCGAACGTTCCATTATGAGGAAAAGGACCTTCTTCTGCTCAGTGGTACCTTCATACCAATTTGACATATAACAAGCCTCACCAATTCCGTTGCTCTAAAAAAGTATTCAGTTAAAGTAATATGGTTTTTCTTGTTGTGATAAACTAATACTTCAGTTAATATTTCGTTTCCATACCAACAGTATAAACCACACTGACATAACATGCATATTAAGTAAACGATGAGTAGAATAAATTGAACGCTTCTTGGATCAGTCTGAAATAGAATAGATTTATATAATAAATTTGATTGAGACAACACACATTTTCGTTTATATGAATATATTGAAGGATAAAAGATTCCGTATTGATTGCCAATAAAATTCATTAAGTTTTTTTTTAATAATTTCAATATTCTTTTGATTAATTTATTAGATTGAAAGAAAGTTCTGTGTGTTCATAATTTTGGACGGATTTGATGAATAATAAGTTTTAATGTATTGCCTTCTTGCTAAATTATACAATTTACATGATTTAAGAACCTAATTTATAATATCTTAATTAATCTAATTTATTTATAGAATTTATAAGAAAAGTTTTACTAAGTGGACTTTTCTAAATTCAATATATATTTGAACCTATTTGGGATTACATGTTTTAGAACTTGTGTTAGTTTTTCTCTACATTATTATGTAACTATAATAAGGAACGTGTTATAATTAAAATTTCTTCAAATATTATGAGAATTATTGATAAATCAGATTAGAAATGAATAAATTATACAATTTCCTACTATAACTTTGAATGTCAAGTGCAATTTCAATAATTATCCTAATATAACGAACAAACAAGAAAACTTGCCTGAGATGCATTAAATAAATATTTTCCATCATAAATTATTTTCCATGAAAAATCATTAATATTCATGTAATGTTTATTTATTACTTTTAATTCGTATAAAACAAAAACAAATAGGATTAAATATTTACTTAAAGAAATGTAGAAGTGTTAGTGTAAGAAATGCGCGTAAATTATCGTTAGTATATAATAAAATTAACATTACAATTACGCAAATTAAATGGCAGTGCTGAAATATGATTAAAGTTCCATTCACAGAAGACAAATTAATAATGCATTCGATTATGTAAAAAAAAGTAATATATTTATAGAATTTGGGACAAGGTTACTGCGTTGACATTAATATTTATTAATAATATGTTAATTAATCCGATTGCTTATGAAAGAAAAAATCTAATTCGCTGCGAAGATGAAACGTTTTTTGTTTTTTAAATTACGACTTTAAAATAAGTTTTCCATTTTCTAAAATTTATTTATTTACTATTTTTTATTGGTGATAAATTAAATTCAAGTTGAAGTGCATTTATTTTAAAATATTTATGTAATTTTTAATTATTTTCGCTTACCACCAACATCTGGACACCAGTCAAACAAATGACGCCGATACTGGCCAGGAATTGCAGAAAGATGCCATATGTGAACATTCCTTCCAAAATCGTGATGTAACTGAAGCAGATGAAGATGAAAATTATGCTTGAAATATTTCTCGAGCTGTTACTTTAGTAGATGCTTATGTAACGCAACGATGTGACCAAGCTCTTCGGATTTAATCCCTCCGTTATCTCCATTCGAATAATCCACGTTTCTTAAGCAATTCTTCAGCATTTTGATCTCAATTATTGCGAGACTCAGCAGTTTCGTGCAGTAAATGTCGGTGCTTGTATTGGTCCCTGCACTGACTGCCATGCAGAATATCTGAAACGTGTAAATAGCCGTATGGAATGTATCCATGTTCAAAGGAAACCATCCTGCTAATGGCAAAGTTCGATTTGGATCTTTGTCGAATTTGGGAAAAAGCGCGTAGAATAAAACTACTAAGAAAACGCTCAATCTGAAGGTGTACGATAATATTTTGCAATTCCTAATGACTTCGTGCCAATAGATCTTTCCGTATTTATCGAAATACTTGTACAGGATCTTCTCTTGCAGCACATCTTCGATATCAAGCAACTTCCTCCTATTCCTGATGAAGTTATAAAGCTTGCAAAGGTAAGTGCTATGCGTTAACAAATAGTAAAGTATGTCAACAATTTTCGATACATCGTCGGTATTTGCAAGAGTTACGAACATGGAACAAACCACAGCGTATGAGAAAAAATACGTATTCCATCTTAAGAAAGTAGACAAATACTTGTATTTATTGTCACGTAACGGGTACAGCCCAGAAAACGTGAACTGTTTGATCTCGAAATCGGTGACTTCGTAGAAGTTCCTATAGACAGTCTCCATATTTTTTTTCTTCTGACTGGTCATGGGACGGATCGTCGCTTTACTTTTATTGGATTGAGGATAATTACGGATTTTGTAGAAATAATAAATTGTTTTGTCAACACGCGACAGTTTTTCGATCCAACATTTAAAACACCTAATTAAATGTAATTTTCTTAATAGACACAAATAATATTATGAATTCTTTAACGTCCATCCCCGAATTTCCAATCTCTTTGCAATTAGTTTAATTAAAAGTATTTACTCCATTTATTTTATGGTTTTATTCAAAGTCAATTAAGAATTTTCAACATAAAAAATTGAATGGTTTAAAAGATATTAATAAATTATAGCAAAAATACTTGCGTAGGATCAAATTATATAAATAATTTTTCCATCATTATCATTTTCGCAATACATTGCGTTGTACAACAAACTTATATCCTTCAGTTGTACAAACTAGGGTTCATATTAGTGGGAATATAACCCTGTATTGAAAACCGGTAAAACTAAAATAACGGTATTTGTTTCAAAAGCTAAGACATGTTTTTCTTCAATATATGAATAACCATTTTATTTGAAAAACGGTTTTCGAATATTTTCTGCGAAACCGTTTTTAACCGGTATCGGAAGTTAACATTATGAATCATATGAGTCTAGTAATATGTAATGTGTATTGTTTGTTATAATTGTTTTCTTGTATTTACTTGTAAAATACATACATTTATAGTTAATTTTATTTTTCTGTAACATTAAAAAATGCTGAATGAACCATGAAAAATATAAAAGGAAATGAAAACAGTTTATATAATAAATCCATTTTTATTGCATGTACAGAACTATGAAAAAGAAGAGAAATTTAAACCAAAAAATTGTATGTATGAATCATCCTTCATACATTCGCTGAAGAACTGCAAAATAAGAATACGAAGATTTCAATATCTACAAATCAATTATTATTTCCTGAATCAGTATTATCAAATAAGATTTACAGTAACGAAAGTCGTCAACGATAAGATGAAGAACTTTCCAGCTGTGAAGTACGTAGGTTTCTTGCTTCTCTCCATGATCAGGAAAAACAAACTTTTCATCCTTGGATGACATTGATACCAATCCGACGTGTAACAAGCATCGATTACTTCAGAACTCTAAAACAACAACAAAAAGTTAAGCAATGTACTTTCTAAATTTACTAAAATTTTAAGATACAATTTTTTGAACATAAATAGTTTGCAAAAGCAACTAAATCATCATAATTTTCTTCTTATGTATTGCTCTTTTAATATTTTCAATTAGTGTGGTTTCGAAAATTGGTGAAACCATTAGAAAAATTGTGAAAATTTACCGCACTATACGAGGTATTTCTGTTAGAAAATTCACCTTGACTAAAACGAATTGTCCAAACCAACAATACATCCCTAATTGGCATACTATGCAAACCAA
>JAFMTC010014749.1:59239-74014 GCA_018845635.1 Nicrophorus orbicollis | reverse complement strand
GTTGCAAAATCGAATGCTCGAGCCACTCTGCAAGGATTCCGAACACCCAGGGGATGCCTAACATGAAGAACAGGAGGATGGCTAAGTAGAACTGAAGTTTGAGCATGTTTCTAGACTTTCCACAGCCCTCGATACGATTTTCCAAAACATTTTTCATCACTAAAGTAAATACTATCAGATTGGCAGTAACTATCAAAACTACTGGAGCGAAGATCCCCAAATACAAACCCAAACCTGTTGGGTAACAAAATTTTTGCACTCCCAAGTTATAGTTGTTAGGCATGATACTCACAACTAAAGTCACAGGTAGCAAGGGGATGCACCATCCGAAAATCATAGCCTTCAACACGATTCTAGGTGGAAGAACTGCGAAGACTTTAACGAAACGAATGTACTGTAAAATAGCCGAAACGAACATCCACGAAAATTTAGATAGAACCACGTAATGCAAACAAATTCCAACTGCGTTACAACCCCAGGTCGCGTTCGGCAAATTCTTAGAATCGGCTATATGCACTACAACGATCTCCAAAGAAATTGTTATGGACAGTTGTAGAAGTATCTTTGTTCCAGCCTTTTGTCTCCACTTCCTGAAGCACAGCGCCGTGAGGAAGATGCCACTTATACCAAATAAAGAAAGTGCGCAACCAATAATAGTTATTATGTTTAATGCGCTGTCGTGATCCTCGATGTCGCCGAAATAATCCTCGAAATGAGGCCACTCCTGACCTTCGTGCAGCAACAACTTTTGACTCATTATTAATAAAGCGAAATGGGTCAAATGAGTGAAGGCGCACTTTGAAAATTCCTGATCATTAGAGTCCATGTAATTGCCACCGTTCGAAGACCATCTTCCAGATTTATTAGGCGAATTAGAACCGTAATCCCAATAAGCGCATTCACTATCAAACTCTTTTCCAATCTTGTTTCTGAAGAGAAGTGGTATAGGTTCCTCCAAAAACAACCCGAAATTAGGTATACTCACGCTGATAACTTTACCGAAAGTCGTGGAATTAGTTTCTTCAACAGTATTAAATAATTTATCGTTATAAAATATAGTTGTTATTATAGTCAGATTATCTTTATCTTCTTCCTCGATGATGAGACTTTCTAGGAGCTTAAGAGGAGCGAAAACTGCTAAATCTAAATTAACTTTGGATAAATCATCGAAAGTTTGGTTCAGCTTCATTCTAATCACTTCGCCTTTATCGAATATCTCATTTTCTCCATCAGAATATACAGCAATCCCACTGATGTTGCTCATAAAAGGTTTGGTAACGTGCACAAGGAATTTGTCTTTCCTGATCAAAAAATCGCCATCAGCTAAATATTCGTCTACTATGTCGTTCATCAGGATGTTTTCTATTGCGTTCAAAATTATGTCAGTCGCATTTAAATGTACTTGAGACTCTTTCAAAGCCTCCACTTTTCCAGCCATTATATTATCTATGGTCTCGATTAAATTAACAACCACTTTATCTTGCTCTTCCTTGTCTTTCTTAGAAGAAAGATCGTACAAAGTCCGAGCAACAAAGTAGAAATCGACTGGAGTCAAATCGCTCGAATCAGCAGTAATGTGTTTTATAGTTTCAGTAACGTTACTAGTTATATTTGATGTGGCTATTTTGTAGAGTATCTCCGTTTTGTAAGTTAGAGAAACTCGATCGTTGCATTGAAATAAACTGTCGCTCCAATAAGCTCCATACAAGAAATCACCCATGCATGTCCTAGTTATGGGAAATCCTCTAGGATTTAAGCAAAGATCTTTCGCAGCAACTTTTGTTCCTAAGCTGGTCAAATTCCAATAAGCGTTACTGCTCAATTCAGGTAAACAATACTCGCTGCTTCGAATATACTCCAATTTGAATTCAGCAGGTATACGATTTGAAGCGTTAATCAACTTATTGTAATCATCGGAAATATCGTTATTCTTTTTAGTTGTTATGTGGAGAAGCACAGTTTTATTCTGGTAATCCATAACGCGTATAATCTTTTTGATTTTGGAGAATACTCGGTACAATCCGTAATTTTCCAGGTGTTTGCTCACAGTACTTATGTTGCAGGATTCTGGACAAATGTTGTTTACAATGTGAATTTTCAATGAAAACTCGTTTCCCACTTTCTTCTTTTGCGCAATTAAAGTATTCGAATTGATCTCGGATTCTGATAAATTGTAGGCTTTGCACCAGTATTGCCCCGGATAATCCTCAGGTTTAATTTGATAAATCAATAGTTGCTCTATCTGTTTGGACTGACTGTTTGAGTTACTGTATATTTGTTTAAGATTAACTAAAGATTTCAAGGCGTTCTTTTTGGCGTTCGTGTAACAGTAGATAGCGTATTTGCTCTCATCGTCTAGCATCCTCATTAGCTTCTCTGGGGAGTAGACTTTCAGAATTAATCCTTCGGCCTTCGAATCGCGCTTCAACTCTAAACGGACGTTCTTCTTTGAGGTGGTTTTCATCTTGAATTGGGATTTATTGATGCACATATGGTTGAATTTCGAGGCGCAATCGACTTGCTCGAAATCTGTTAGGTTTTTGATGATGCAATCTTTAATCATTCTCGCTGTAGGCAACCATTCCATTCCGTTGAATTTATCGATTGACGTGTAAATGTACCTTCCCTGCTTATTCTTCAAGGGCATCCAGAAATTTTCGCTGTTGGATAATTGGGTGTAGTTGTAGTACTTGTAGCTTCCATCCGGACAAGGCGTGTCGTAGCTTTCTCCAAAAATAATCCCGAAGCAGGAATCTCCGTACTTGTAAAAACCGTTCTCGTCGCACGCACTTAAAACTTCCTTGCACTTTCCTCCGACCCAGGTACCATTGACGCACGTCCTGATTACCAGTTTCTTGTTGGAATCCAAACACGCGGGATGCGAGATGCTCGAACCTCTCCCCGATCTCCACGTAACTTTAGCGTCTCCAACATACTCGCTTCCCTCCACGCAGAACTACGAAAGCAAACAATACTACAATCCAAATTATATTAAATTGAAAAGATTCACACTTACATCTGGTTTGGAGCTGATCTTAGGTATCGTTGATAGAAAACCGAGGAGGACGCAGAAGAGCGAGCGTTTGCTTCCCATATTTTTTTTCGATTGTCCTCACTCATTATTTCTGTTCTGCTCCGCTTGCTGCGAACCATTTGTTTAACTAATTTTATTACGCAAATACAAGATAATAGATTTGCATTATATTTATACAATCAAAATACGCAC
The DNA here is from genome assembly GCA_018845635.1 of Nicrophorus orbicollis. NCBI lineage: Eukaryota > Metazoa > Arthropoda > Insecta > Coleoptera > Silphidae > Nicrophorus > Nicrophorus orbicollis. The sequence goes on along the minus strand of JAFMTC010014749.1, from coordinate 70,788 downwards.
TGCTACCGCCGTTGTGATTACACTGGATTACGTTATGAACGGCAGTCATCGGGTCGGAGGATCGGACGGACGTGTTTCAAAACGTATTCGTGGCCACGTTTTAATCAGAAAAGCACGATGCGGAAAGCAACATGGAAATAATGCATAATATTTTCGCAAAAGGAATTTGACACGCCGATGCTGTGCGATAAAGCGAAATTGCTCTCTATAAATTTTCATAATTTCCACTATGCAAAATCGATTAGTACGAAAAAACGAACGAAATATTGTTTCTGTTATCTAATACCAGATTACATACATACGAATGCCACACAATTGAAGATCATTGTGTTAAGTTAATTAATATATGAATTAGCATTTTAAATCATAATTTTGTATACAATAAAATGTAATTAATACAAAAGCAAAATAAAATTATATTGCTACAAAGGGCTACAATAATTATATATTATTTATTGCGTAATAAAATCAGAAAATGCTTTATTACAGCTGAAAATTACAGCACAAAATAAACTATTTATATAATGTATTTTAATTTCTAGTAAAAAAACGTTGGTTAATTATTTAAGAAAACACATTTTTTCAAATTGCTATGCACATACAGTGACTTGTTTATACATTTACGTAATTAACACCTTTTCAGTGTCAAGCATAAACAAAATACTTCAAATAATATCAGCATTTGACATAAATTATTCATAACATTTCAAAGTCAACTACGTCCCTGCGGTCACTTGATTAAAATTTCAGTAAAATGTTTTATTCAATTTTTTCAAATAATATAAGCGAAATTAGATATTTTCAAAATGTTCAAAGTCTTCTATAGTTTAATTTTTCTTCAATTATCAAATTATTTTCATATTAATGGGGGTTGTTTAAATTTATAAAAAAAATATAGCATAATCTTTGAATATGTCTTGGTTTTAATAAGAAATCTATTTTAATTGGGAATTAATATAAATATTAATTGATTTATTTGCAGACAATAAAGAGAATATAAACAATGAATTTAGCAATACGCAGCGTTTTGTTGCTAGGCCTCTTCCTATCCCAGGTATACAAATTAATTAATCAAAATTTATGTCAAATGCACTAAGGTATTTCTTTCTAGTCGTTATGTGTAAAGCGAAGCATAGATTTAATAGCAGCTCACGGATTGATATCTGACAACAGATTACCCCGTAATGTCGTCCCAACATTCTACAGACTCGAAATACAACCTATCCCAGAAACACGCACATTCAAAGGAGCCGTTTGGATCAACATGACTTGGGTCACTGCAACCGACGAAATAGTCCTTCACGCCGACGAAGAACTGGAAATCAACGAAGTCGAAGTCACGCAATACGTTGCCGATGATCTGACGTAAATTACAAGTCTTAAATTAAAAAGTATAACTTTATTGATTGCCGATAATTTAGGACAAAGTTCTCTGCTGTGCTTCCTCCAAACACGAAATTAAAAATAAAAGATGTTGTGCGACTTCCTAAGAAACCTATGGTCATCAAATTGGAAAAGAAGATTGGAGAAGGTACCCAAAGCGAATTGTATATCAATTACAACGGAAAGATGAACAACGAGACTAGTGAAGGTCTCTTCATGCATAATTACGATGACCCTGTAACGGGTGAATCGAAATGGTACATCGCATCTCATCTAAGGCCAAACTTGGCTAGAAGTATGTTCCCTTGCTTCGATGAACCGGCTTTTAAGGTTCCCTTCTTGGTTAGCATTGCCAGATACAAAAACATGAATTCCTTATCCAACATGCCTTTGGAATGGTCCGAAGCATCGTAAGCTGTTAACATTATTTCACTACTTTTTCCAACCATATTAATGTTTTAGAGAAACGGAACCGAAATGGGTTTGGGATCACTTCAGGCAAACTCCTCCGATGTCTACATTCACTGTTGGAGTCGTGGTCACTAACTTCCCTTCAATCACTTACAACAGTGGAGGTGAAAAGGAAAGAATGCCGATTGTTAGAGTTTTCGCCAGACCTGATTTCTTATTGAGCTTCAACAACACGACATTGAAAGTTGCAAAGTCTTTGAAGATCATCCAAAAGTTTTGGGGAATCAAATACCCTCTACCTAAATTGGATTGTTTGGCTTTACCAAATTACCAAGCCATAAGACCAGCCGACAATTGGGGTTTGATCCTCTTCAAGTGATTTAATTAATAAATAAATGCGTATTAATAAGACTAATTTATTGATTGTTTAGGGAAAGCGAAATGGCAGGAAAAAAGACCTGGCACATCTCTCAAGAATTGGTTTACCAATGGTTAGGTTCTTTGGCTACTCCATATTGGTGGAGCGATGCTCACGTCAACAACGCTTTAGCTAGATACCTGACGGCGTACACAACTCAAAAAGTAAATAGTTGCAAATCGAATAGTTTTATTATTAACATTCTGCATATAGATCAATGACGGACACGAGACCTTCAATAACTGGCCGATGACGATGCTCTATTCGATTTATTATGAATTCAGCAAGCGTTATCCTCATGGAAAGAGCACAGCCATCAAGCAGGATTCGGCCTCAGCAAAGACGGAATTGATTTTCAGAATGTTGAATTACACTCTAGGCGAGAAGACCTTCAGAGCTGGTCTTCAAAAGTTCATGTCCGACAGGCAATACAAAACATTCTTCAGCGACGATATTTGGTCTACGCTTACTTCTCAAGCTCGTAATGACAAAGTTTTGGATAAATCAATCTCAGTTAATGAGATTGCCGCATCCTGGATCACCAAGGACAGGTTACCAGTATTGAATGTTGTGAGGGATTATGAAAGTAATACTGCAAAAATTGAACAGGTTTATTAGATTTTAAATAATAAAATATTAGTTATTAAATCTTTGTAATGTTTGCAGAGAGTTTACTTGAGGGAAAGGCCGCACGATGTACCCGATCAAGATAAATTCCTTTGGTGGATTCCTTTAGTAATAGTTAGAGAAGATAAGTTGAACTTTGGCAATAGTACACCGATGATGTGGATCAAAAAGCAGAAGGAAATCGTTTTATCCGATATGCCGGTTTCTGATATGTTCATTATTATCAATCCTGAAGAAATAGGTTCTGTTTATCGCTATGAAGATTTACCAATAATTCATACAATTGTTTGTTTTGTTCTTAGGTCCATTCCCTGTTAATTACGACAATAAAAATTGGAATATGCTTGCTCAGTACCTCATGAACGACGATGTTAGAACTAAAGTCCCTGTTAACACCAGAGCTAAATTGCTCCACGACGCCTGGAATTTAGCTTACGCTGGAGATTTGTGCTTCGGAACCGCTTTAAACATGACCCTGTTTCTGAAATACGAAAGGGAGTATCTTGCCTGGGATCCAGTCTTCACCATGATTGACCACATCGGTAGACACATTGATAGCTCAGAAGTCCACCAGAAATTCCAGGTAACAATAAATGTTTAATTCTTCTAATTTAAACTTCTAATGTCAACTAATTCATATAGAAACAAACTGCAAAATTGAGAAGCTAATCTATATAGAATATTCAATATAAAAATGTTATTAATAATATTACAGTTGATTTGGTAAAACGAAAATGTATAGCATTTTTTTTAATACCAAAATCACAAGAAACTGTTTGCTCCAAATTCTTAAATATATTGGGAAAATCCATTAAATGTAATAATTCCTATAAAGTAAATTCTAGGAAATGTCGCCAATCTTGAAACAAGTGCAAAGTTTACATAGGAATAAAATAAAACTAATGTATAAACTGGAAATCCCTGAAATAGGATAAATAACCTCATCATTTGCAAATTACATTGATATCAATTACATCGTTGGAAAAAAAATCACATTAATTAAACTGAATGTTACAGACTTACGTCAGACTTTTGCTGACACCGTTGTACGAAGAGTTGGGAAATGAGCCAGAAGAAGGAGAGTCCGAAGGAAGAGCGCATCTGAGAAGTTCTTCAAAGGTATTTTAAAAATTTTCAATTTTCAATTAAATTAAAAATATCTTAATCTTCATATATAAACAAGAAACGAAAAGCATGATAATATTAAATAATGCATTTTTAGGTATTCTTATGTCAAGCCGGGTATAAACCATGCATCGAGGAAGCCCAAGCAGCCTTCAAGAAGTGGATGCAAATTGGTAATCCCGATGAAGGAAATCCGTAAGTTTTCTTTTGTATATTTTAAATTTATTTAACTTAAGTTTAAATACTTTGAAACATATAAATAATGATGACATATTGTTTAATATTTATGTAAAATAAAACTGTATTCAATTTTACTATAACATATAAATATTTTGTAATACTTGAGGAACCTTTTAATTCTAGGACAAAAGTACTATTTAATAAATGTAATCAAGTTAATTCATTTTAATGCTTAAATTGTTTTCAGCGTTGCAAATCAGTACATCTGTCCCGTTTTCAAATGGGGAACCAAAGCCGAGTGGGAGTTCGGTCTGCAAAGGATCATCAACTTCCCGGAATCCCGTAAAGCCAACGAACGCACCTACCTCCTTAAGACATTAGCAGGATGCCCGATAGACTCATGGAAGATTGAAAAACTCCTGAACATAACGGTCCTTGAGGAGAACCGCCACTTCACCGACAACGACATCTACCTGATCTTCAGCATGCTGACAGGTGGCGCGAACGGATACACCACACTCTTCAACTTCCTCGAGAAGAACTGGAAACCTCTGAAGGCGAGGTACGCATTCTCAAAACGGAACAACAAACAAACATTTCAAAAAAAAAATAATAGTAATGATATGTCTTGTACTCGGATCCGTCCAAGATAAACTCCGCGTTTTATGAGGTCAGAATTGATAGTTCGGTCGTAAGTAGCAGATATCGTCCGCTGACACCAATATCGTACAAACTATTTTTTTCTTCTTCAATTTTTGCGTTAATTTTGTGCTTTCAATTATTCAATTTCCTAGCAGTCGTTGCATCTAAAAATTCGAAGAAGTCGATCTATGCCCGAGGCTGACGTCAATGCGACTGCATTTCCGTGTCAATAAATAAAGGCGGGTTATAATACACATTGTGCAAGGGCACTAATTGCATCGTAACTACGTGACTCGTCGTACGATAGGCAACTTATCATTTTGGAGTCGTTCGCAAGGCAAGGTGACTGCCGCAATTCAAATTAGACACGTACACGTCCGCTTCCTTATCGAAATATCCAACAATAACAACGAAAAATACTCTCGTGTTACGCAATANNNTGTTGATAAATTTACAGATTTGAGAAGAAGCCGCATTTGTGGAACAGCTTGATCACTTCAGCGACGAGTGTATTCAAGACCCAAGAAGGTCTCGATATGGTAGCTCAGTTCTACCTGGAGAAGCAGGGTGAATTCGGAACGGCCGATTTCGTCGTCGAAAAGGCTCTGAAGAACATCAAGGAGGAATCCAAGTGGAGCACCGACAATCTCCCCGTTATTGAGCAATGGTTGGATGATTACCTAAAATACAATGAAGCTTGATTTCATATTTTAAACCCGATATATTTTACATTTTTAAACTCAACTATATTATGAGTATTAGCCTTAGAGAACGTATTTTAGTTTATGTTTAATTACTATTCAATATACTGAATTTCCGAGCTACCAATCATTTCAAACGAAGTAGATTTTTGTTATAATTAATCAACAGTTAGTTCCTAGTTGTTTGCTGTAAAAACTAATAGTATTTTAGTGAATTATTTGTTACATATTAGTCAGTAGTTTATTTTAATGGTTTTCTTTATAATTATATATATATATTTTATGCATGCAATTTAAACAGTCTAACTGCTTTTATTTATATTTTAGGCACTAATTTTTTTTTACCAAAAAGACTTATTATTGTTTCGAAAAATTGTATTTAATGTGTTACATAATTAATAAACAACAATAAAAAAATATTTTTCAAATATCAAATATATTATTATTATCAATATATATATATATTATTTTTAGTATTAAACAAAACAATACAATTAGTTAGTTTTCATAATTTCATAAATATGTAGTAATTATTTCTGTATTTGTATTGGAATAATCAATTTTTCATGAGAATTAATCGTTTTGGATTACAAAACATATACTATATAGTGCGATTTAATAAAATGTTTAAAACCGTACTGATTGAGGATTTTAAAATTACTTAAAAAATAACACTTATGCTATATTTTGTTATAGAACATAAGTAATTGATTCAAACAACTTTATTATAGACATTTTCATAGTAAGTGCCAAGTAGTTTGTAATCTGATAAGTGTCTAAGAAAATTGTCATTATATAAGTGAAGAACCTTGTAATGCATTAACTATCATGTAATTATCCTTTTTGACTCTGGTTAATTTACCGGCTGTAAGTAGAAGTAAAACAGAATTCGTAAACAACATTACAGTTTTTCAAAGACTTAATACATTTTTTGGCTAATCTGTAATTATCAAATTATGACCCTGTCAAAATAATGTCACCAAATGCTGACTTGTTTCTTAGATAAAATTGTACAGGCATTTATCTTATTTCGGCGAATCAAAGGAATTACGTGTACCAAAGTCCAAATAAATTATCACCAAATGAAAAATAAACTCTTCCAATAAATATTTTCTGGAAAATTGCAATGTAAATAGTTTTTTCGAGTGAAAGTCCACTACAACATTTTCAATATCAAAAACCCGCTCCGTCCTTGATGTTAATTAAATTATCGTTAATTTCCACAATTCTGACAAACAATTATTATCCATTTCTACGCTTAAACGAATTTCGTGTTGATACTTGCTATCAATCCCGCATTTTGAGACTCGCTACATTGAAATTCACAAACATCCTTGAAGAGTTATCGATTTAATTAAACGAAAAATAAACAGAAGCGATAATTTCATAAACACTCCATCAATTTTAATTTTGCATTCGTGCAGTAATTACGTGCATTGTTTGAGAAAACAATCAATAATATCTAATTCTGTATTTTTTGTAAAGGAACTAATTTACAAGAATCAAATGAGGTATGCACACAAAAATATATTTATTAAATTTTAGGTACATAAAACAGTAATAACATTGTGAATCAAATCACAATTCAACTAAGTTTACGAATTCGCAATAACGTTAGTTTTTTTTTAGGTACAGGTTTGTCTAAAGTACAAATTCATTGATAGAACTAGGCGTGATTTCTTTAACGAATCACATTTAAGTCTAGTCTAAGAATACTTCGATTAATTGGGGAATAAATAACTTGGTTATTGAATTGGGTTTTCTATATCCAATTTCTCTTAACGTAGGCGAGGATTGTGTCCTTTAGTTTCTGCTTGTGGGCTGGGCCGATGAGGTCCCGTCTTGACCAGTCGCTGGGTTTGAATTCGGAGAGGTTGTTGATTTTTCCTTTTTCAGTGAAGATTGGCTTCAGCATGAAGGCGACGTGATGAAACTCTTTGGGCCCGATATCCTCCAATTCGGTTAAGAAATTTTTCCAGGAATAGTCGTCGCTTTCCACGCCGAAGTCTTTCAAGTAATCGTAGAACGTCTCATGATACAACTTGATAAGATCATCGTAATGGGCGTCCAGGACGGGATTTTGCACGCTGGTGAACAAGAAGAAAACAAGATCACGCAAAGCGTGGTCGTATTGCATGATTTGCAGGTCAACCATCTTATTCTTCAAGGGATTTCCATCTGCGTCTCTTTTCACCATGGTGTTGTTAACCCAGTAATCTGAGTGGACTGCTGTAGCGTACGGAGTGATAATCGGAGGTCCATTCTTGTTTTTCATATCCTCGGTGCTTGTCAAAATAATCTGCGTTATCTTTTCCAAGTAAGGACTGAGCTCAGGGATGGTTTTCCCGATTTCTATGATGCTATCTGTGAAGGCAGCTGCGACGTCATCGGGTAATGTTTCAATACCACAGTTCGGGATGATGCAAGGTCCCACGTACTTATCGAAATCGTTCGGGCGAAGCCTTTTCATAGCAATAGGAACCGCGTGGAATTTGGCTAAATCTTTGACGATCATTTGGGCATGCGGAAGATCAAAGCCTACAAACCTATCTCCGGTATCGTAACCTTGCACCTTCAGATTCTCGAAGATCAGCACAGCGTTTTCGTCCACTTCATCCTTATCCAAACTGATGCGAGCCCCGTAGCATTTCGGGAAGATGTCCAGGATCTTGTGCTCCGGAACGTTGTAATCCCTCTGGAACTGCACTAAAGCCGGTATGGTTTTCTTGTAGGCGTCGATTTCCTTCAGGAACGTCACTCCGGAATCGAAAGCCACTCGAAGCATGTCACTGGCCGGCAGCATCTTAGCGACGAGATGCAAGGTATCCTCTTTACCTTCGATTTCAACTCTGGCGTCGAGTGCCAGCATGATGCTTCCATAGTGTTCACCAGGTGGTGTCAGGAACTTGCTCTGCTGTTCGATGACCACGATCTCCTTGCCGAAGGATTCAGACAGGAGCTTATCCAAGTGTTTCACTTCGAACTCGGGCATCTCTTTGAAGCACTTGTTACTCAATTGAATGACTGGCGATGAGTGATGTTATCGGATTGGTTTTGTAATAAGTGCGTGGTGGTCGCGCTCAGCACGATGCGCTATCAAAACACATGCGACCAATGGCAAAATAAATAAAATAATCGTATACTATACACGCTGAGTAGGACCGAGACAACTGCTGCTCGTGTCACCACCGTCCGACTATAATTAAACACACAAACCTAACGACACTTTTTGGCCGCATCCGAAACGGTGCTATCCTCTCTCTGTGCCTTTTCCTTCATCACGAATTTAAATTTCTCCAAGTTCATCATCTCTCGAAGACCCATTTCTAAACGACACTTGGCCTTGAACCCACAACACGACCATCACATTCTGCTCTATGGCGCAACGCCACTTGCATTACTTGCGCTACTAAATCCAATAAGCTTAATTCCTGCATTACTCACACTAAATCTGCAAAAGTAATCATAAAATCACAAAATTATTATCATCAATCACAAAAAAAAAACAATTAAACGCAACGCAGCGAAACACATTTGACAATGACAGAACGAAACTTCAACTCTATTTTTTTACTCTTCAATTGCTTTTAATTGAGCGAAATTGGAATCGCAATTAGAATTTTAATTGTACGTGCTTTTTGTGCTTAACAAACGATACGACAAATTAGAAAAATTCACCATTCGTGCAAACACAGTGATTTCAACGTTCCAATGCAACAAATGATATTGTTACAAATCAACAACATAACAATTATTAATAAGAATAATTTCTAAAGCAAAAAAAATACATTAACATAAATAATTGCAGTCATAAAACAGTGAAATTGTATGAAAACACATAAATAAAACTATTAAAAAAAATGATTTCTATTCAAAAATATTAAAATTAATATTATTAAAAGTTTAAAAACTTTAAAAATACAGTTTGTTACTTATTGTTTAAATAATGATGATATCTTTTTTGGAACGTTTTATTACATTATTTTCAATGTTTTGTTCCAAGCCTTCCAACCTAAATTGTGGTTTACTTTACAATTATTGCAAAATGAAATTCGGAGCTTGGTCTTAAGTCAGATTTTAGGCTTTTCTCTTTATGAGAGTTATTCAGTAAAATATATTGTTTCCATGAACAAAAAAAGATCTACAGTTGATATGTATATTGTTTCACTATTATTATATGAAAATTTTTCTTTTTTTTTACTGTTTTTGAAAATATTATATAATTATTAGTTATGTTCTAACAAAATATATAATTTCCTCGTTATTATAGACACCTTTATCATATCAATACCTTATATCTTAAGTAAATATTGAGCAGATATGAGGAATTGTGATGTGTATTTGATGTTGTTGATCTTAAGCTCATTCCGTGTAAATGACATTCAAGTTTCTGCATGCAATGTGCCACGAAAGTAGTCTCACACTATTACGATGATATAGCGTTTCTATAAATACGCATTTTCGTATCGGCCTGCACTTGCCTTTGGTATTTGCAATTATTATTATCTGCAAAGCGATTTAAGCCGTAATTAGGTTAATAATTCATACGTTATTACGCATAAAAACATATTTCAATTCAACTACTGACACAATCATCTATTATTTTTTGTTGTTGCAGTTATTACTTTGTTTACTCAACTATAGAATTACAGTGCAATGCAAATTAAAAAGAAACAATGAGTAGATAAATCATGAAATTTGACATTATCAGAACATTTAATGGCATACAACATATTTAACGGAAAAAACAATACAAAATTTTCATATGTGGAAACGTTTGTGAGTAATATTGAAGTTAAATTTGAATTTACGTGCGTTACCGTCTACTTCCTTCGAAATTATGCACATTTATTCACTTTATAACCTTGGAAATAAACATTTTAAGCCGTTTAAATACAATTGTATACATTTTTCGAATATATTTATTGATAAGAAAAATAATTATAAAGTCACTGATTTCAGGAAAACACAGTAATGACTAATTTATTTTAATAATTTTACATAAATAAAAAATTAACGGCCGAGAAAGTAGTGTCTTCAAATTTTATGAATTTTCTCAGAAACTATAATAGATATAATTGATCTGTAAGATGCTTATAAAACTAGGATAGTTGGGGAATGTAACGCATATTCGATTTTTGTTGTATCTGGAGCCGTTTGATTGTAATTCGCTTTCGAAGTTTAAGAAATGAAAAATTAAAAGGCGAAAAAGCAGTGTCTTCACATTTTAGCGATTTTCTCGAAACCATAATAGATAGAATCAATATGAAAGATGTTTCTAAAACTTGGATAGTTAAGGAATCCACCGCATATTCATTTATTGCTATGCCTAGAGCCGTTTGGCTGTAATTTGCAGTCAAAGTTGAAGAAATGAAAAATTAACATGCGAAAAAGCAGTGTCTTCGCATTTTAGCGATTTTCTCGTAACTATAATAGACAGAATAGATCCTAAAAATGCATATAAAACTAGGATAGTTGAGGAATGTAACGCATTTCAATTGATTGCTGTGTCTTAAATTGTTTGGCTCTAATTCGCTGTCAAAGTTGAAGAAATTTAAAAAATACGACCGAAAAAAGAAATATCTTTGCATTTGGGAACTATACTAGACACAGTTGATCTATACGATGCTTATGAAACTTGGAGTGTTAGGTAATATAAATCATATTTGAGCTCTGTAACTGTAATTCGCTGTCAAAAATGATATAATGAAAAATTAAGGCACTAAAATCAGTGTATATCACATTTTAGTGATTTTCTTGAGAATTGATCAAAAAACTTATGAACATTGGATATTTGGGGAATATAACAAACATTTAAATATTGCTATACAGAATTTTTACAGAAATAGATGAATCATTCAAAATTCTCCTTTGAATATTCAATTGACGCTGTGCATCTGTTTAGTATGGAATGGGTCATAGGTTGCTGACCTTTGTTATCCCTTGAAAGTCAAATGCATTTGAGAAAGTCATACAATTTTCATAGAAAATTCTGTAATTAAACTACATAGTCCTTTGTAAATACTTTATTATTAAATAAATAATTGCAATTATGTATTTGA
>JAFMTC010014749.1:41536-52920 GCA_018845635.1 Nicrophorus orbicollis | reverse complement strand
GCATCCGGATTTGATAACTGGTGATATGGACTCGATATCCCGTTTGGCCGTCTCCAAGTTTGCTAATCTCTCTAAGATAATCCCGACGCCGGATCAGAACGAAACGGATTTCACTAAAGCCCTTCTCGAGGTGCAAAAGTTGATGGACCTGAAGCACATCTTGGTGTTGACCGAAACCTCCGGCCGTTTAGATCAAATCCTCTCCAACGTTAACACCTTGTACAAGGCCAAGAAGTTCATGCCTCAAACCAACGTGTATTTGGTGTGTTCGGATTCCGTGAGCTGGCTTCTGGATGAAGGTGAACATTCTATTAGGATCCCAGCGCCGTTGCGGAAGGATAAGGTCTGGTGCGGATTAATACCGATCGGAGGTGCTTGCAGAGTGACAACGACAGGATTGAAATGGAATTTGAGTATGGTTTCGTTTTGGCTTTATGGGATTTGTAGATTAATTTAAGTTTGCTTTCGCAGAAAATTCTTTGATGGAATTTGGACAGTTGGTCAGCACGTCTAATACTTACGGCGACGACGAAGAGGTCACAGTTCAAACGGACAAGACTATTCTATGGACAATGGGCGTAGAGAAATACGAATCTTTATTATAACGTAAAGAATAGTTTAGCGCAATTTATCTGAAATCGAGAGCATTTGGGTGCGTCTTACCTCATTAGTTATTTAAGAAGAAAAAAATTAAATGAAATCGTACCTTCGCACACCCATCTAGACTCACGATGCTCTCTAAAGTTTCTTTATACAAATATATATTTTGGTTACTTCCAGTTGTTAATTTATTTTTCGTATATAAAGTGTATTTATATTTGGTTTAGCTGCGTTTTCTTTTCTCCCGTTTCTGGAATCCCTCGAAAAATGAAAACTGTCCGATCGTGTCTTCTGATTTATATAAGATTATCCGCGAAAAGTGGGGAAAGACCGGGAGGAAAACGAGAATAGCAGGAGATGCGCGCGTCTTCGGCTCTCAGACGTCCCGGCGACGTGGGCAGAAACCTTATAAGGGCGTCGCGACGCCTCGCGAGCTCAACAATTTTTCCACCAAAAATATTAGAAACAAACAATAATCCTTCAGCAAATCGAAACAATCCCGAACAACAATTGGAATCATCCTCGAAGAAGCACCGATCAACAATTCTTCATCAAATTGTCGGCACGTGGGCGGATGGATCGTCCAGTTTCGTGAAACTTTATATGCCCGAAATAGATCCGTAGAATTTCAGGATCCTTGTTTGATTCGAGCTCACTTTCTTTGCAAAAAAATAAAACGAAATCTAAAATCCAATAACAAGTTCCACTTTGTTGCTTTACGCTAAACGCCCGAATTGCGTAATTACATGCTGTGTACCCAAAGCAAAGTTAATTTCTAAAAATTTAAAAGCTATGTAATAGTTGGCGAATTCATGCTTGTCCGAAGAGAAAAACAATAAATTTACATGCAAATAACGCGCGCAGTAATTTATATACATTTTTCACGTACATTTTCAGGATCTTTGACACAGAAAGTTGCGTTCGAAATAGAACGCGTTTCGTAGGTAAATTAGTAAACAGCACGTTATTAAATCATCGTTAAGTAATATTTCGTAGTTCGGGTCAAACAATTACATTTGACTGAAAAGATTGTGGGTAAAAATAGATAGCTGAGGCGATTTATTACCGTGACTTTATTTTTAGATTCGTCTTATTCTATTTTTTTTTGGTATATCAAATTCTAGTAATTAAAATGGAGAGATTCATATCAACTTGAAAGTTAAGTAATACTTTACCTCTGTTGTTTATTATTAACAACTCGTTACTCAGGAATTTGCACGTTATATAACTATATATAACGTCAAGAATATTTCCGTAAATATAAACATACTTTTCGCGTCATCAGTTTAAATATATAGATTATTTTCATATTTGTTGTTCTCAAATTATATACAATAACTAATTAGTATTAATAATCACTATATACTTGATAATTAAACAATAGTAAATGTAAATAGTTTAAATATATAAATTATTTACGATTTAATAATGAATATAAACAGATTTGTTCATAAAATAAGACATGAAAGCAATCGTCGATTTGGCAGCAATTCGTTTAAGAAAATTTGATGATTTATTGTATGAACTGTGTGATTTTTTCAGAATAATAGTACGTTATGTGCTCAATTCATGGAATTTCTTTAAATAGATTTAAAAAATACACGAAATGAAAACGTTGTTTACAATTTGGTTTCAGCTATTCATTGATTTTTTAGATTAATTATTTTAAATGACATTTGAAATTTATTATTTAAAAAAATGTTTTTTTTATATATTTTCATTAATTAATTTAAAATATTCACTGGTTTTTCGATCGAAATTTTTCTGTCTTGGATTTATAGAAAGTAGTCATATCTTCTGGTTTACTTCATTGCAAATCCCATGAAGATGATCTGGGCTACTGTTAGTTTATATTTATTTATAAATGTTTTATAGTTTCTCAAAGATATTTGATATTTACTTGGAAATGTATTACATTTGGGTGGTAGATCCATCCATTACCAATTTAAGACGAATGAAATTCTATAACTGTCAAGAAAATGATTGAAGACTTGTGCATTTGCAGTATATATTTATTTATAAATATGATACAATTACTCAAAGATACTTTTTAGTCTATTCAGTGTTTATATATGTCAGATTTGGGTGGGTGATTTGATCCAATTAAATTAAATACACGAAACTAGATATGTATGATTTTGATACATTTTTACTTAAGTTAAAAGTTAAGCAGCATTTGTAACATGATTATATTTTGTTGGATGATATTACCACAAAATGTATATTTATTCTCACAATTATTAATATTACACAGATATTTGTAAAATACAAACATAATAACATTTTATTAAAGAAATTCAAGTAGAACTATCTTAAAAATAGAAAAATGTACAACAAAATAGAAGGAAACTTAATTAAATATACTTTTAAAATAAAAATTCTATTATTAAATAATATTTTTATTAATAATTAGTTGAAATAATGATATGAAATATATATTTATATTTAAAAATATAGGTGAATTTACATATACGTTAAATCAACGTTAAGTAATATGATTTTTTTCAACTCATGTTGCAAAAATCTAATTAAAGCAATAAATTCAACTTCGTAGAGAATTTGTGTGAAAATTGAAACTTATCAAATTGAAACTATTTAAAAATTACATTAATTGTTGTTCTTTATAACCAATTTGTAATTTATGAAAAATAAATACAAATTCATAAGTAATTTGAACGGATATTGAAATTTGTAAAATTGGAACTATTTGATTTGATGAAATATTAAAACAAATTCCTGAAATACAAAGATATAATAGACATTTCAAGAAATAGTTTATATTTCTAGTAATAATATTTGCAATTTTCTATAAACGTATTTGTATATTTATGTATATTTATATTAATTCATTTATAAAACGTGTTTAGAGTATTGATTTTGGAGAGAATTTAAATATTAAATTATAGAAAATATTCATGTGGACCACAGCTTTGTACTGTGAGATAATTTATTAATATTTTTAATTAGTTATTAAAGTTAGTTGAAATTCACTCTGAAATACGAAATATGAATCATACAATTTTGTAATTATACACATTTATTTCCTACTGTAGTAATATTTCGGTCGATAGTCTAATTTGAACCAATAAACATGATTAAATACAATTAATAAATAATATAATTTTGTAGTTTTTTTTAAATAATTTATTTTTATTTTATACTTTTTATCTATAATTATTTATACAATTTTAATATGCACAAATATTAACTAAAAAATTTATGACTTATTATGATTTTTTAAATTATTTTTAATTTCTTGTTTTCAAAACATTGATCAATTAATATGCTTATAATTTTAGTTAATTTATTTTAGGACTTATATATTGATGATTAAATAGTAGTTTTTCTTTATATATGAAATTTATTGTGCAAAAATGCAAATTTATGAAATATTGTTTATTGAAAATCCCGGCGCATCCACCATTATTATTTTTAATTGAAACTATCTCACGCAGGAAAATATTAAAACTAATCAAATATTTTTACGATATGAATAATTGACTTAGTCCCAAGATATGGGTACAGGTTCAGGGTTATATCGGATCTACGAAGAGTCGATTCGAAATAGATGTTTACAATATTAGAAGAATGTCTAAACAGACCTGGATGCAAATGTAGGCCTGTGTAAACAGTGTGTAAATTGCAATAAACCGGCATCCAAAAATAGTTGGGACAAGCCTACAACTGCCCAGGTTCACAATTACTCCTTCTGGTGGAGAATTAAAAATATATATACGCGTCGGCAGCGCCCGTTTCATTTCCATTTTTCCACCTCTATTTCTCTTCTCCTCTCTCTGTTTTTTTTTTTGCACTTTTAGACTGATCGTGTATTAATAACTATTCGGAACCCCGTTGCATTACATTTTTACACTAAAACAAGTTCGATTTGGACAAAAAAGTTAATTTTAAAGCGAAATGGAAACCAGATTCGAAGTAGGCCTGCGGTTAAGAAAAGGACAGACGGATGGGTGGAATGAAAACAGATATCGTTGGCGAATGCAAGGATCGGGAAAAAAATGGCGTGGGCGTCGATGCGCACGCAGGTATATACTCAGTTATCCCGAAGGATGTTCCTGTTGGATTCTTACTCAGTCACTGCAGACTCCTAGGATTGTGCGGTGCTCCTCCCGCTCTTTGTCTTGTTTAAATGTGAGTACGACTTTGCCATTTTACACTTTGCATATACACACTGTTTCCAATATACGAAGAACTCTTAACACAGTTCGTAAACACACCTTTAGGATCATCCTGAAGCCTTGCACTTTGCAACACTTTTCGATATCCGACTGGTCTTCGCGTTATGTAACCGTTCAACAACTCAATTTTAACTTATACATACAGAAATTTAAATATTACAGTAGAAACGCTCAAATCTATTAACTTGATACACAAATTCAATGTTTTATTAAACGACTAGATTCAACGCAACAATTATTCAACGCTGAAATTCACTGAAACGCTCAAATCTATTACATAACAATTTGTTTTATTACAAAGAAAAGCTGTAAATTATTAGGTAAACTTATTATAAACCAGTTGCGTTACATAGCTGACTCTAAAAATAGATTGGACGGTGCTACTTTTAGTTGGATTATCTTTATACAACATTCCTGAGCTTCAAAACTAATCTAAACTCTACAGTAAAAATATTTCGACCGAGTTTCCAAAACTACTTGACCTCAAATCACATAGTTTATTGAAAATTAATAGTTTTCAAGAATTGACCTACAATTCTTAAACACTTCTTCGGGTTATTATTTATTCAATTACATTTGTGCTAATCCATTTACTAAATCCCCTAAATAATATGAATCTAAATAATGTTAATTTCATCTTATTCGGTAATCAAACTATAAAACTAAAGTAATTCTAACAAATCAATCTTTTTTTTTGTTTTATATGAATTTCTTTTTATTATTTTGAAATTCGTTCTTTTTCTGTGCCCGGCGGAAGATGTTGTTTTCGTTTGTTTTTTTTTTCGCTTTAAACAGTTTTATTTTTGGAGCTACTCGTAAATTGGATGCTGAGCTGCTGAACGAAGAACTAAGAATAGAACTAAGCGCGTCGCGACGCCAAATACAGCCTGCCCCGTCGAACTCGGTGTGGATTACACACGGCCTACTATTATCTCAATGAAAACGAAACCGAATTTTTCAACATTTCTTGCGGAACTTCAAAATATTTGTTGGATTATATAATCAATACCAGATTATAATATTTACAATCGTTAGTAAATCTTGAAGACATTTGTTGCAACATCAGTTGTATGGTAGCCCAAAATAATTAATCATTAGTTAAGGATCCAAATGCGCAATAGTTGTACTCTATCCAAATTGTGTAACTCGAAAGTAATGTGCGTTTATTTTCTATTTCGATTTGCAGAGTTAATTTAACAACCTTTCCAACATGTCCGACGAAGAAGAAGTTTACTCGTAAGTAGATTAATTGAGATGAAATCTCTGCTCTGCTCACTGCTTGTTGCCCTCGTAAAATGTATTTTCGTGATTGCTTAGTGGCTACCAAGTGCTAAAAATACGTTCAACATGTCCGTGTCTTACTAATTTTGTTTGTTCCAAATTTTAGCGAAGAAGAGGAGGAAGAGGAAGAAATCGTGGAAACGTAAGGATCGCACAAATTTTAGTCTATATTAAAAAAAACAAAAACAAACAATTTTTGCATTTGGATATGCATAAATTTGCATACTTGAATTGCACGAAGCGCATAACATTGGAAAAGTTTAGGGAAACAATTGGCATTAATTGAACCAAATTTTAGATACCACCAAATTCGAAAGGCTTTCTATTTTTGTTATTACTCAGCTCATTAACTTAAGTAACTCTATTTTCTCTTTCTTTTTTACAGAAAGTAAGTAGTATTTAGACTCAACCCCTCACCCTTCTCAAACTGCACCACGTTTGTTGTAGTTGAAACATGTATAAATACTGTCCTTGTGGTATAAATAGTTTTTAATTTAGTATTAAGGATCAATTAATGCAACATTTTTTTTCTTTTCTTTTTGTAGTAGTTTCACGATCATTATTTAATTTATTTTTTTGAGTGTAAAAATGTGTTTTGTACAATTTTTCTCTGTTTTTTTTTGTCTCCCCCCTACTTCGTGACCCCGTTTGAAACCTCAACAGGCACGTCGAGAGAAGAGTCGTTGAAGAGCAGTAAGTTGACATCAATTCCAACTGGCCGCAATCTGAAAGCATTTTTTTGAAAAAGCTTTTATTTTTTTTTATTCTTCTCACGAGAGCAGTTTCTTTTATAACGAAACATGCTCGAGGATCTTCAGAGCCATCAACTTCTGCTATATTCAGCTTACAATTCATCGAATGATTCGTGTGCTGATTGGGGTTTGTTTGTAGGGAACAAGCCGGCGATCCAGAATTCATCAAGCGCCAAGACCAAAAAAGATCAGACTTAGATGAACAACTTAGGGAATACATTACAGAATGGCGCAAACAGCGCGCCAAGGAAGAGGAAGACCTCAAGAAGTTGAAGGAGAAGCAGGCCAAGCGCAAGGTCACCAGGGCCGAGGAAGAGAAGAAGATGGCCGAGCGCAAGAAGCAAGAGGAAGAACGTCGCGTTCGTGAAATTGAAGAGAAGAAACAACGCGATATTGAGGAGAAGAGGCAACGTCTTGAAGAGGCCGAGAAGAAGCGTCAAGCTATGATGCAAGCTCTCAAGGACCAAAGCAAGACCAAGGGCCCCAACTTCACCATTGCTAAGAAGGACGCCACCGTAAGTTCGCAGAATAACTCACGTTTTCTGAGGACTATGTTTCATGTATTTTCTTCTAACAATCACAGGCTAACCTCTCCGCTGCCCAAGTTGAAAGGAACAAGACCAAGGAACAGCTTGAGGAAGAAAAGAAAATCTCTCTTTCCATCCGCATCAAGGCCTTGACACTCGACGGTTTGGGTGAAGCTAAACTTAGATTGAAGGCACAAGAGCTCTGGGATTGTATAGTCAAATTGGAAACCGAAAAGTACGATTTGGAAGAAAGGCAGAAACGTCAAGACTACGATGTAATTACTCGAACCGCAATCATCAGAAACAAAGATATTAATTTTGTATATTTCAACAGCTTAAAGAACTGAAGGAAAGGCAGAAACAACAACTGAGGCACAAGGCCTTGAAGAAGGGTTTGGACCCAGAAGCCCTCACCGGCAAATACCCAGTAAGTTAAAGAAGAACAAAGAAAACTAAAAATGGAGATTACTTAAAATCAAATATTCTTTTCAGCCTAAAATCCAAGTCGCCTCCAAATACGAGCGTCGCGTCGACACCAGATCTTACGACGACAAGAAGAAACTCTTCGAAGGTGTAAGTATTAGGACTTAATCCCCTGAAAACAACCAAATTAGACCAAATTCAATCCATTACGTTAAATTATTATTTTGTTATAAAGGGGGAATAATGTGATAGTCTTTTCTGTTCTTACATTTTTTTCTATATCGATCATTTTTTTCCTATCACGCTAGGGTTTTGATAGTTTATTGCTGGAAGGTAATGAGAAAGCTTGGAAGACAAGAATCACGGAGTTTATGGAAAGGTCACGACGTAAGTGTGTATACTATAAAACACACACAAAATACATCACAGCTTTCCTTTCTCTCTTATTTTCAATGTGTCTCGTATACAAGGAATAATCAAAATAATAATTCTAACTGTGTATTGTTGGTCCCCCGAACACATTACACAATATTCGTTCCCATTGTTAAGCAAATCTTACTGTATCTGTCTCGAGTGTCACAATGTTATAACCTTTTCTTACACACAAACAGGGTCTTGAAGAACTCATCAAGGACACCAGCGAAAAGTCCTGGAAAGAAAAGTTCGGCCAATTCGATTCCAGACAAAAAAGTAAGGATCTGTGTAATAATATTAATTAAAATTGACTAATATTTATCACAACACGTACTCTCAAAATAATTACTCCTATATCATAGTTGTTGGACTATATAATGATTGTGATTTTTCAACTTAGGCAAGCTTCCCAAGTGGTTCGGTGAAAGGCCAGGCAAGAAGGCCGGAGACCCAGAAACCCCAGAAGGCGAGGAAGAAGGTAAAGCCGCCGCTGATGACGACGATGAACCCCTCAAGGAGCCTGTAGTCGAACCAGAAGAAGATGAGGAAGAGGAGGAGGAAATTGAGGTAGACGAGGAGGAGGACGAGGATGAAGAGGAGGAAGAAGAGGAAGAGGAGGAGGAAGAAGAAGAGGAGGAAGAAGAGGAAGAGGAGGAAGAAGAATAAAATGTCTATTCTACTATAATTATTTTAAGATTGTAAAAAGTTTTAAATTTCATTTACTTGTTTTATTCTCTCTTTTTTCTATTGTTACTAATTTATTTGCCTGAATATACATGTATTGAGCAAAATATAAATATTTCCTCTGGTTATTGAATTCACTGAATGTCTATCTTTTTCTTTCTTTCTTGTGTTCAAACTAATAATTATAACAATAGAAACAAACATCGCGGCATATTTTCTTGCTGCTCAACCGTAATGCTAGAAAACAAAAAATATTCCCATATATTTTTATCGCTTCAACACATTTCACTGTTATATTACACTTAAATAATGTATTTTATCCAAGGTTACTCAATTATAATGTTAACTATTTCATTGAAATACTTCTAGTTTTCTCAATCTATTCCCTCATACCATTTCCAAATTATTTATAATTTTATTTGTTATATTAAAGCAGTGTTTATGGAAATACAGTCAAATGTTGCTACCTTGTTATGTACATCTACATTTGACTAATATCCAATACTGTGTAAATGTGGATCAACGGAAATAGCATTTCAAGACACTAGAAATAGCATCGTGCGTGGTTTAATACATAGAAAACGTCATTTGGACACGAAAAACACTGAAACGTTTACGAATTTAAGAGACACAACTGGACCATCTCTTAGTTTAATAGGTAGTGTGTCAAAGATAGCTGAGTTTGTCATGTTTTAAAAGTAGGTAGTGTTGACAAAAATAAAAGAAGTAATAAATTTTTAATTTTAGTCTAGTAAACATCAAATCTTTCTTTTATTAATAGGAAAATAATATTCTGATAATACAAAGAAAAGTTCATTTGCAAACAAATATTACTGAAAAGATCACGAGACTTAAACTAGCACATTTCTTTATTTCATAAAAGGTAATGTTGACAAAAGTAAATAAAATTTGATGTAATAAATGTTTAAATTTTATTCATATTAAAACAATTTATTTATTTTGGAAAAAAAAACAGTAAAACATAGTTAAAATCTACATTTTATTTTACTCTGGTTAAACATAAAATCATTCTTTTATTATATATAAATACGAAAATAATATGGAAAATACATTAAAAACATTGGAATTCATTAAGCAGCCGCGACTTTACTTTGCCCCTTTTGCCATTGAGTAATTTGATCGCCCAAACTCAAAGCCATGCCCTGAAACGGAGAAACAGTTATTGTTTGTGAAATACATTTAATGTTACAGTAATATTACCTGGCTCTTGGCTCTGATCCTTATGTGTCCAGTGACTGTAGATTCGGGTTTATTGTAAGGTTTTTCGATGCTCAAATTAGCTAAAGCGTCCTCTCCGAAAATACTCTTTGCGTACATGTTTGCAGCCATAAAGCCGCATTGGCCGGACAATGCCTTCTCTGGGGTGAGGCATTTCATGTTGGTGCTCGTCACCAGATGCTTCAGGAATTCAGATAGGTCTGTTATCGATGTGACCACGGACACCTTGTTCTCCCATTCGAATTCAGCCCACATCGAGCGGAATTCGGTGTCTGTGCAGGAAGCAGGAACAATGTAATCCATGATATCAATGTGGATGTCGTTGAGTACAACGACATTACGATCTGAGCCGGCGCCGGTCACATCGTAAACGATGTTTCCGAAGATGATTCCGTTCTCCGTTGAAGCCACCTTAACATTGGCCTTAATATTGCAGAAGTCCTTGGGAGCTAAGACAACCGGCTGCGGTTTCTCCACCAACTTAAGGTCTCCCAATGTAGCTATTTCTAAAGTGCAGTTCTGCAACGTGTCGTTCGTTTGGTTTACAATCAAAACATCGAGGACAATATCGTATTGGTTAACGTGAACGTAAGCTTCGGCATAAACCGGATCAGAGAATCCAGTCAGCTGAGTGACTTTGTTCAATTTGCTGTTGGAAACTAGTTCATTTCCTCCAGTTCTTCCACCCACTAAAGCTTGAGATAACGACGATTCAAACACGTTCTCTCCCAACTCTCCAGATTTATCCGGTTGAAGTTGCATGAATGAAATCGGATCGTCAGCTTGGATTTTATGATTAGGCTTTTCCTTAGCTTTCTGGGTGCTGACTTCTTCGATCTCCTTGGCCATCAGCATGTCGTTCAAAGCGCCGCGGCATTGCTTACTGAATATATTGATAATTTTCTCGGTGCGTTCGGACAAAACGCGCAGACAGAATAGAAGATGATCACTATCATCGTTGGTTATGGCCTTTGTCGGCAATCCAGATTTTCCTAGATGAATCATACCAGCCATGATAAGCATCACCTTCGCATCAAACTGGTTCCTTTTGGCCGCAGAAACAGCGACTCCGTAACGTAGAGCTAATTTGGTCAAAGTGGTACCTAAAGAAGCACCGATGAAGAAATCACCATCCATAAAGTATTGCCGCAGTGGGGGACGTGAATCCTTTTTCGATTTCTGAGTTGTGTTGAAAGCCGATTGAGTGGCGTAAGTTCCATCAGAAGTAACCAAGGTGTTGCTACCTTGAGTTGTGGTAGTAGCAGCGC